>PISW01012947.1:0-29099 GCA_004023785.1 Mungos mungo | reverse complement strand
GTGAAGAAGACAATAGTGTCGTCATCTGGTTCTGGCTGCACAAAGGCGAGGCCCAGCGGTGCCCTAGCTGTGGAACCCATTACAAGCTGGTACCCCACCAGTTGGCCCACTGAGCCTTTGCACTAACTTACTCAAAATGTGCTGTAAAGTTTCTTCTTTACAATAAAGACTAGCCATTGCATTGGCTCCTTCTCCTATAGTTGGCTGGTCTTATTTCTATCCTGTATTTTTGGGGAGATATGGATTCTTACTTTGGGAATAGCTATCTGTTAATATTAGCTTGTCATCCATGTGATTGGGTATGCTGAGATTGACAATCCCATAATACAATGATTGGGGCCATCTAGTATGGGGAAAGCATGGGCTATGGAGTCAGGCTGACTCAACTTGTAATATTGACTCCGTCATTTAAATTGGTCACTGGGGCCATGCCCTCTGAGGGTAGGTTACATCTGTAAAGAAAGGTAAATACCTTGTGAGATGTTAGAAGTAAGAATAACATACATAAAGAGCCTGGCAGATGGCTCACAGTAGTTTTATAAAAATAAGGGAAGCTTGTGACCAGAGTTTTGGGGGCTTTTGAAGTCTTGGGATTCAAGGCATAGGTCATGGGGATATCATCAGCAAAATCCGGAATATGAGACAATTCCAGAAACTAATGACCAGATTCTTCAAATAAACTGCAGTGCAGGGAGAAAAAAAAGGTAGGGAGAACCAAGATCAAAGCATGGAACTTGTTCAGATCTCAGTTTGAAAAAAATGGCAATTATAAAGAAAAATTGAACAATTTGAACTCTGGATATTTGATATTTAGAGATTTATTAAATTTTAGATGTGTTAATGGAATTAGCTTTATTTTGTGCTTTAGAGATTCATAGTGAGGTACTTACAGGTGAAATATGTCTGGGATTAGCTGTAAAACTGGGAAGAAAAAAGGAATTTGGGGTACGATTGACCCATTGTAGCCAGGTACTAGAGAGGTCATACTCTTATGTATGTTTGAACTTTATCATCATATTTAAAAATAGAGGGTGAAAGAAATTTTTAAAGGTCCAATTCAGCTACTTTATATTTGTGACATTTTGAACAATTAAGTTCTCAAAAGCTCTTTGTAAAATGGAACTGGCACCCTTCCATTTTTGTTAGGATTAACTACAGAGGTGGCTTTAGTTACTTTCTCCACAAAATTGGTTCAAATTAGATCTTTGAGCTGAATGAATGATGATGGGGAACGTTGAGGAGAAAAGCCCTTTCCCCCAGTCTTGCCTTACTTCCTCTTAAAGGTATAGATTAGTCAAAGCTACTGCTTCCAGTCATTATCTTTTATTCCCAGGAAATGCCCAGGTCATGTCTGCCATTCAAGGCTCTTCCCTTTGGGAAGGGGAATACCTAGATAGCCGTCTATTAAATCTACCCTTACCACTCCCATCTCAAATGCTGTTTGTAAACAAGAGTTTACCAAGAACTGGTACTGCCACTAAACCCTTTTGTCTGGCCTGCCTCCTGCATTTCCCCCTTCCTTTTCCACTGCCTTCTTTCCAATCAGAACTCTTCTTAAGAATGAGCTTTGGCTTTCTATGACATTAATCTGATCTACCTTCTCTCCCCCTCAACTTTTACCCTCTCTTCTGTACTTTTTAGAATTGTAACCAAGTCAGGGCGCCTGAGTGGCTCAGTTGGTTAAGCATCCAACTTCGGCTCAGGTCATGATCTCACAGTTCGTGAGTTCAAGCTTTGTGTCAGGCTGTGCTGACAGCTCAGATCCTGGAGCCTGCTTCAGATTCTGTGTCTCCTTCTCTCTCTGTCCCTCCCCCGCTTACACACTTTCAAAAATAAACATTAAAAAATTTGTAAAATAAAAATAAAATTGTAACCAATTCTTGGGGCACCTGGCTGGCTTGTCAGTGGAGCATGTGACTTAATCTCAGGGTTATAAATTCAAGTCCCACCCTGGGGGTAGATATTCTTAAAAAAGTAAAATTTTTAAAAAATAAAAAAATTGTAACCAATTCTCCCCTAAAGAAGGAAAAATCCCCAGTACATGTTGACTGTGTTAGGCAGAATAACGGCCCTCTCCCCCACAAAGATGTCCATATTCTAGTCACAGAACCTTGAATATATTAGGTAAAAGGTTAAGGTTTCAAATAACCTTACACTTGCAACCTTAAAAACCTGATATTTTAAGGTCAGCTCATTTTTATCTGACCTTAAAATAGAGTATTCTAGATTACCCACTTGAGCCAATAATCAACAGTGGCTGAATGGAGCCCGAGGGAGATGTGATTATGGGACTATGGGAGGATGGTCAGAGAGAAGTAGTATTGTTGGTCTGAAAATGGAAGAAGGGGGCTACGGGGCAAGGAATGCAGCCTACAGAAGCCAAGAAAGGCAAGAAAATGATTCTCTCCTAGTCTGCAGAAAGAAATGCAGCTCTGATGACCCCTTGGTTTCAGCCCTGTGACCCATGTCAGACTCTATGGAACTGCAAGATGTTTTTGTTGCTTTAAGGCACTAAGTGTGTGATAATTTTATTATGGCAGCAGTAGATCAGAAAACTCAACTACTGCCTCCTGAGTTAGTGGATCTCAAGATTAGTTGCACAATAGAATCACCTGGGGAACTTTTACAACTCCCAATGCCCAGATCACACCCAGACCATTAAAGCAGAGTGTCTGGGAGTGTGATGCAGGTTACAGAACTCTGAAGTTCCCCCAGGTAATTCCAGTGTGTAGTCCAGGTTGAGAACCTCTGCTTTGAGCTAACCACGTAACTGAGCAGCTCTTCCTTGCCTCTTGGTAACTGGGAGCCCTAGTGGCAGATAGGAAGTCTAACATTCCCCCCCCACCCCCCACCCCAGGAGTACCAAACCTTTACTTTTAGGTAGAAGTGGGTTGCATCTAAACCTCTGGCTGTTTAGCAGCTTAGAAATTAGATCCCATCTCCCCTCACTAGAGAAGAATATAAGCCTTACTCTAATGGTATTTATGTAAAAATCTGCAAATACAGAATAAAGAACTTGTTTCCTGGAATGATTGAGTGTAAGTAGCTGATCTGATGCCCCATTACATTTCAGTGTGTATTTCTTTTAAAAGACCTTCTATTTCTTACATTATTTTTTTTTTTTTAAAGTTTACTTGCTTATTTTGAGAGAGTGTGTGAGCAGGGAAGGGGCAGAGAGATTATGTGGGAATACCAAATATGACACTGTACCCTTGGTGCATCATATATATATATCAAGAGACAGTGACTGGGGGCATCTGGGTAGCTCAGTAGGGTAAGCATCTGACTTCAGCTTAGGTCATAATCTTGTGGTTCATGGGTTCAAGTACTGTGTCCGGCTCTGCTGACAGCTCAGAGCCTGAAGCCTGCTTCAGATTCTGTGTCTTCCTCTCTCTCTGCCCTTCCCTGCTCACACTGTGTGTCTCTCAAAAATCAACAAACATTAAAAAAAATTTTTTTTATTAAAAAAGGAGGGGCATCTGGGTGACCCAGTCTGTTAAGTGTATGACTTCAGCTCAGATCTCATGGCTTAGAGGAGTTTGAGCCCCCCCGCACCCCCCCCCCGTCGGGCTCTGTGCTAACAGCTTAGAGCCTAGAGTCTGCCTCTAATTCTGTGTCTCCCCCTCTCTCTGCCCCTCCCCTGCTTGTGCTCTGTTTGTCTGTCTCTCAAAAATAAACATTATAAAAAGAGACAATGCGTAAATACTAAGGATGCAAGCTTTGATCATTGGTTTAAGGTGATATCCACTAGGTTTCTCCGCTATAGCTATTATTTTTCCTTTTGTAATTACTGGTTATTTTGGGGGGACATAACTTTGAAGCAAGGCAAATGTCCTTACTTTTGCTCACTAATTTTTTTCTTTTAAAAACTGTTAATGTTTATTTTTGAGAGAGAGAGAGAGAGACAGAGTGTAAGTAGGGGAAGGGCAGAGAATCTGAAGCAGGTTCCAGACTCTGCTGACAAAGCCAGGACTCAAACCTATGAACCATGAGACCATGACCTGAGCTGAAGTCCGGCACTTAACCAATTGAGCCACCCAGACACCCATTTTGCTCACTAATTTTTATATCTGTTTTGTCGACAACAGTTAGTACTGTGGTGTTTGCCTATGGTGGTTTCCATTTTCCATTATTCCTTCTATATGAATTGAACTACTGTAAGGAAGAATTGTCGCTTCTCTTCCATATATACATATATTCAGTTATTTATGTCAGAGTGGATTCATGAATATTTTATTGTATGGATGGCTTATAATCATCACAGATTTGATTACTGGGTGCTCTTTCAAGTTGATTTCTCTGTCCTTAAGACAGTTTACCCCCCTTTGTTTTTGGAGCACTTCCTTAAAAATTTTTTTCTTTTGACGTTTGTTTATTTTTGAGAGAGAGAGAGCATGCAAACAAGGGAGGGGCAGAGAGAGGGAAGCACAGAGCCCAGTGTGAAACCCAGGAACTGTGAGATCATGACCTGAGCTGAGGTCAAACTGACTGAGACACCCAGGCACCCTGGAGCACTTCCTTACTTTATGGTACCACAAGATATTCCAGGTTCATTTTATACTTTCTCTGCCTTAGATTTAGAATTCTTCCAGGGACCTCTGGTTCCTTTTATTGGAGAGTGGTATTTCGAAGCCCCCACCTGACACTGTTAAGTGTTTATTGCTACTGGGGTGTCACTGTGTCCGAGGCCTCCAAGCAGACAAGGCTGGGAAATACATATATTCTAACCCTAGCATTCACACACTGATGCCTATTTTGTCAGCATCTATCTGTATGTATATTAAAAACCATGAATCGAAACCTCCAGTCCAACACCACAAAGTTATTTTAGCTTTACCACCTTTTTGCCTGTAGCTTTTCTCGGACACACCATCTGTAACCACACCATCACTGCTGGAGGATGGAGTTGGGAGGATGCTGCATTATGTTTGGCCTTCAGGATGGGATTTGGACAGACATGAGGAAAAGTCATTCCCAGCAGTGAGTAGAAGCTGGAGGGCAGAGCAGGGCATGATGATATGTGAAACTAAAGGAGGAAAGAAACAGATCCCAAAGGGCCTGAACTTAATGTAACATGTAGTTCATGAAGGGGATTTCACCAGGGGCATATCAGTGTGGTTTCATTGCACTAGGCAGTGGAGAACTGCCTGACATTTTGGACTAGGAAGTGGCAGAACTAAGGCTATATGGGCCTGAAATCCAAGAGCGAATGGACTGGGTAGGGATGGAAATGAAACTACTGTTATTCGGTAGGATGGTGGAGACCATCATAGTAACGGAATCGCAGGTGGGAAGGCATTACAGAAGAACCAACAGAATGTGGTCATTGACAGAATCTGGAAGAGGTAAGGAAAAGAGAGGAGAAAAGTAATAATGCTCCAAACCTATGTAGTTTGGAGAAAGAGGTACCATAGACACAACCCCAAACAAAAGGTTCTTTGTAAATTGTTTCCCCCTTGAGGGCAGGTACAGGTTTAAGTACTCTGTGACCAGAAAGCCTTATGGAACTCCCTATGAAGATAGGCTTCAGTCAGCTCTCCCCTCCTACCTGATCTCCTCAGCTCTCAGCCCTCCCTCAACCCCACCAACTCCAAAGGCCTTCAACAGGTCTTTCACAACCATTCTCCTATGGCCGGCTGTCCATCATCCAGGACATAGCTAAAAACCCTCTCATGGTGTTCCACATGCTGTCCCAACCTCCCTTTTTGGTTTTCCTGCATTATAGCCAGAGGGGGCCACTTACTCTTCCCTGCTGACATGGCATCACTCAGGTCCATGCCTGAGAACCACATTCTGTTGGTTCTTCTGGTCCCAGGTACCCTTTGAGCCCTTACCTCAACCTGGAACACCCTCCCCTACCTGGCTGACCCAGCCTGCCCCACCTGCTGGGCTAGATGCCCTTCTTTCTGACCCCCACAATGCTACCAAAATGGTCAGTTCTTCATCTTCCTCTGACCCACATGTTTTTGGGGGCAAAGACATGGCCCCAAACCTGTGGCACCCTCCTGGACATACTGCAGGTGTTCAAATCCCTGACAGGAAGGAAAGGGCAGACTCTGAATTCTCATTCCTCACTCTACTCCCCTGCCCCCCACCACTCAGCTTTTTCCTTCAGAGCTCAGCTCATCAACACAGCCTGTTCCACCTCCACCAACTCTCCTTCCGGGAGGCCTGAGCCCTGAGTCTGCATCACTGTTGGGTCTGTCAGCCTCAGCCGTATCTGAGCTGGCCAGCAGAGATGCCCAAACAGAATGGGCAGGACGCAGACGGACCGAGCACCAGCCCTGCCTGCCGCGAAGTCTTGTCCAGGAATAAGGCTGAGGAAGGCAGCCTTTTGCTCTGCTTCCAAGTTCTCTGCTTCTCCAGGTGGATTGTATCAAGTGGGTAATGAGGTTGGGGAATTCTAAAACCTGGTTGAGAGTCTGGCCTCCTGGGGCCTCCTGTGCCATGTTGCCCTGCCAACCACTGAAATCATCAGGCTTCTGAGCTAGAGCCAATGTCACGCTGCCTTCTTGTTGGCCCTTTCTCTCAAAGTCCGCAGAGATGGATAAGCAAACAACGCAAAGAACCACAAGAAAACAGAGACACGCACTAGGCCTTTCCATAATTATTACTATAATGATTTACAAAAAGTTTTCAGGCAACTGTGTTAAATTATTATACATATCTGGGAGAGGGAGGTGGGGAGGGCCCTGGCCACAGGGTCAATGAAAACCTCTTTCATGGGAGAGGTGGGAAAAGGAAATGTGCCCCCTCACTCCCTCTAGGTCTGACTCCTGATTAAGTGGCTTCCTCTCAACAAATGAAGACCGATAAAAGAGAGGGAACAGTATCAGTGAAGTGCTTTGAAGGAAGACCACCAATAAACTGTGGCCACCCAAACCCCATGATCCTCTGCCCTGGTTCTGAAGGGTCTGATCCTGGGCCCGACACCTTCGCTGGGGAAGGAAGACTGCCCAGTCCTCAGCCTACACCAAGGCATTCACCCAGGAAGACAGGAGGACTGAATGTGATAAGATAAGGGATGCCTAAGTGTGGCACAAGAAGCAGGGATGCGCCAGTGGGGAGCTGCTGGCCACCCCTCCTTCACCACACTCCCCAAGGCTAGCTACATAGGCATCCAGGCACTCTGGCTCAGGGAGGGATCCTGTCAAAGGAAATGGGGTGTTGGGTATCTGGCCTTGGAGCTCAGGGATGCAGCCTTGAGGGTCAGAAAAGGGCCTTGCCAAGGGGAACCCCGGGAACAATCCAAAGCTGGGCTCTCCAACTTTTATATTCATTCTAGCTCATGACTCCCATCCATGCAGCTAAACTTTACTCTGTGTGTGTGTGTGTGTGTGTCTGCAGGGGAGGGCTGCAGGGAAGCACGGATGTCCCACCTGCCCAGGGTTCAGGGCATGCAGGGGACCCTAGGCCTAGGATGTGAGCCAAGACCAGAAAGGGTAAGGGCTCTGACTCGCCTTTCCTCCCACTCTCCCAACACGCTACACCTCCTCCTTGGGCACTAGAAAGTTTTACGATGAATAGCACGGGAGCCATCCTCTTCATACTCCTTTTTGGACACCCACATCTTCTTAAAAGTGTCCAGCGAGGCCAAGATGGAGCCACTGTGAGGAGGGAGGGATGGACTCTTGTGGACCTAAAGTCTGGGCCATTTTCCTTTTCTGGGCACTCAGAGCTCCATTTCCTTTACCTGGGAGGGCAATCCACCCACCTCCACCTGGCCTGGGCCAACGGTCTCCTCCCAGAGCCCTCCCCGTGAACCCTGCCTCACCCGATCCACGTGGAGTACAGCCGTTCTTGAGGGGCCGAGATCTAGAGGGAAGAAGCAGCAATGTAACGGCCCATCCCCCACCTCAGCCTTGGGAGTCTTTCCCCCAGGGCCCAAGACCAGATAGCAAGTGCATCAGCTGGGAGCAGTGGGAGCAGCTGAATGGAGCAGGGAAGGAGGCTGAGTAGAACTAGGAGGGGGTGTCTGGAGGAGGTGTTTGCCCTTTCCTCCCTCAGTCCAGGTTGCCCAGCACCCCCATGCCCCATGGGGCTCCCTGTAACCTCACCTTGATTTTGACATCCTTTGGGGCAAGTTTCTTCACTTCACTTAGCAATCGGTCACCGAAGCCTGTGAACACAAGGCTGGCTGAGCCCAGAGTCCACATCTGAACCCCCTCACCGCTAGCAACTCCATCTCCAACCTGTGGTGGCCCCAGCTGCTGTCACCCCTCTTTTAATGGTTCTTTCCAGGATCAAGGATGGGGGCGAGCCACCCCAAGGAAGAAAAGAGCAAGCACCATGCCTAAGGTGGGCCCAGCTTCCTCAGAGAGGTAGCCTGAGGGGGAACCTTAAGTCACACAGCATGGCCTGGCTGCTGAGCTTGGGCTCCTCCTCACCCAAAACTCCAGCAGCCCAAATCCATCCAAAGCAAAGTCAAAGGCAAATGACAAATCAGGAAAAATACCTACTATTTCTACCCAACACAGAGGAAAGATCACGCACAGTATTGGGAGGGGAGGGTGCTGGGGGGACTCTCCTCTGTAACTGGTGGGCGCATAAGTAGCACTCAGGGAGGTTGGGGAAGTTTGGCAGTATTGGCAGTATCTACTAGATAACAAGTACATATGCCCACCTTCTGACTCAGCAATTTTAGTAACTCTCCTTTTAGGGATATTCTTATTACGTGAAATGACCGTGTATGATGTTACTGGGTGTAGCAATGTAATTAGAAATGACTGCAATGAACTTGCAGGTCACCAGCAGGTCAATGGGTAAATGGCACATTCATTCAGTGACCTACCACACAGCCATATGAAAAAACTCACATGGATAGGGAAAGATCTTCCAGATAGGGGATTATGTGAAAAATACATGATGCACAACTCGTAGAGCACGTTGTGATGGGTATAAAAGCAGGAGCAAGGGAAAATGAACATTTGCTTACACATACACAGTGCTGCTGAGCACATAGCTGAGAAACTAGTAACTCTCAGGGGACGGAACAGGGTGCTCAAGACAGTGTGAAAAGGGAGACTTCATCTAACACGTTTTAGATCTTATGCAAACTTACCACCTATTTACAAAGTAAATAAAATTTAATTTTAAATCTTTCTCTTAAAAAAAAAATGCTCGGGGCACCCGAGTGCTCAGTTGGTTAAGCATCTGACTTTGGCTCAGGTCATAATTTCACAGTCTGTGGGTTCGAGCCCTGTGTGGGGCTCTGTGCTAACAACTCAGAGCCTGGACCCTGCTTCAGATTCTGTGTCTCTCTCTCCCTGCCCCTCCGCTTTTCCTCCCCCCACCCTTTCTCTATCTCGCTCTATCTCAAAAATAAATAAGTAAATAAATAAATGCTCATTGAGCACCAAAAAGCCAATAGAAAATGGGCCATGTCCCAGATTCCAGGGAATGGGGTGCAGTTTAAGTCTTAATCACCACCTCCCAGATGGTGGTACCTTTGAAAAGTGTGGAGCCACCTGAAAGCACGATGTTGGCAAACAGCGTCCGGCGAAGGTCCATGTCAGACTTGTGGATGGCAAAAGCTAGCACCTCATGGAGCCCCTCACTTTCATCACCTACCAGGTCTGGCTGGAACAGCAGCTCAGGGGCCCGGAATCGCGCTGGCCCCACCTTTGGAACACAAGATTGAGGGGGACAGGTCTCTTCTTCCTCCAAATGGCAGCATCACCACTGCCACCCAGGGCCAGACCTGGCAACTTACGTCGAGAATGCTGCCATCTGGCAAGGTGTACTGCACCTTCTCTGTCTCCAGAGCCTCATCCTTCTGAGGGTTGATGGAGAGGTAACAGGCTCGCTGCGGTGGGCAGGAGACAACGCTCAGAAGGGTAACCGGGAAACCCACACCCAGGGCTCAACCTCATGCCTTGCTACCACCACCGCCCCATCGCCTCACCCAGCCTGTCCCCACACCCTCCTGCCCTCTGTCACCTCTTTGATGGTCCGGACAACCTCAAACTCAGCTGAGGTGTGAAAGTCAACTCCTTCTTTGCGCAGCAGTAGCCGGAGATAGCGGGAGACATCACGGCCAGCAATGTCCACCCGCATGATGGAGTGAGGCATGGCAAAGCCCTCGTAGATGGGGACAGCATGAGTGACTCCGTCCCCTGAGTCTAAAACCACTCCCGTCGTGCGTCCTGTTGCATACCTGTCACCAGGTCAGCATCCCTTCACCTCAGCCACTGAGGCATGGGGACCTCCTCACCCCCGGAAGGGACCCTGGGACATTTGCATTATCTGGTTTGAAAAAGGGACATGAGGAACTTCCTAAAGGAACAGTTACCACGGGGCTGTTTCTACAGGGAAGTCAGACATGAGCAGGAGGATGGCCACAGGGAGGATGGGGACTCAGGGGACCCTAGGGCTTAGGGAGCACTCACAGGCTGAGCACGGCCTGCATGGAGATAAACAGGGCTGGCACGTTGAAGGTCTCAA
The DNA here is from genome assembly GCA_004023785.1 of Mungos mungo. Taxonomy (NCBI): domain Eukaryota; kingdom Metazoa; phylum Chordata; class Mammalia; order Carnivora; family Herpestidae; genus Mungos; species Mungos mungo. Next base: position 18,656 of record PISW01012947.1, on the reverse strand, counting down.
AGAACACCTCTGCTGCCTTCTCCCGGTTCTTACTCGGGTTCAGTGGAGCCTCCGTTAGGAGAACAGGATGCTACAAGAGATGGCAGGGTTTAGGCATGTGCAAAGACAACATGCTAGGCCCTAAAAGGATCTTTCTAGAGAGCCAAATCCCCTCCTGTGAGCACATGCAGCTGCAGCCTGCTATCCTTCCCGAGGGTACTATTCAAATATCTGCCATCCATTATTCTTCCAAAGATCCAGCCCTCTCCGGAAAACTCTGCTTGGCAGCCAGTGACTCTGGGTACCCACATACACACAATGAGGCAGCACCAGGCCCTCGCAACATGCACTGGAAGCGTGGGAGCCCAACCAGGAAGGAAACAGCAGGGAGAGGGCACAGGTGAGAGAATCTGGAGCCTGGTGGGAGGGGCCGGCTGCCACACCTCCTCGGAAAAGGTCTGCAGCTGATCCTTGGAGTAGACATACTGCCAGATGCGCTCCATGTCATTCCAGTCTTGTACCACACCGTGCTCCATGGGGTAGCGGATGGCCAGCAGCCCCCGGTGCTCCTGCAGAGGAGGGTAGGAAGGCCAGCTGGAGCACCAGGCCACTATCCAGCAACTGCTTTCTGCTTTCCTGGAGGCTGCCCCTTCATCTGCCCTGAAGAGAACCACCACGGCTGAATGGGTGTCCTCATGCCCAGTGGCGGGGTCCTGAACTCAGCACAGGCTCATTTGTCCAGCAGCAGCTTCTCAGGCCCTCAGAGCCCAGCCAGCTTCAATGGGCAGGGGACAGAGAGGCTAGTGACGTGCTCCCCCCATTCTAGTCCTCACTTTCCTCCCCTGGCTGTGCTTCCTGGACTTCTCTACTCACTGCCAACACGTTCTCCCCTCTTCTCTCCTCACACACTGCCCAGCTTCCTTCCCCACCACCAGAAGCCGTCTCATGGTCAATCCCATGCTGTCCCGTCCTGTGGTCACCTGCTGCCCACCACTCCTCCCAACTCTTGAGCCACTGCTCACATCTTCTGCACAGACCTGCCCTTTGGTGTCCCCTCTTCTTACCAAACATGCCCCTTCTCACCAACATCACCTGACCTCTCGCATTCACAGCTCCTTCCGACCTATCTCCTGAGAGCCCCATATTTGTATCCTCGACTCAGGCACCACCATGCCCCCACAGTGTTCCCCAATGCCTAAACTCCTACACTACACTTGCTTCCTTCCACTGGGGCCTCATCTGGCCATGCAGAACTTAGACAAGTCCCCCCAGATGAAGTGTAAGTGGTGGCCCCACAGCTCTTATTTGTATCAGTCATCAAATCTGAGTGATCCAGACTCTTAAGTCACTTTTTTTAAAGTAGGTTCCATGCCCAACATGGGGCTCAAACTCATCATCCTGAGATCAAGAGTCAGATGCTCTACTGACTGAGATAGGCAGGCGCCCTGTTAAATCACTTTTTAATCAATTTTTTTCTCTACAGCTTCCAAATTGCTTCTACAAGGCAGGGCATGAAATAGTCTGTTCCCCCATACAGAAACCATCATGCCATCTCATAGTACTTCCAAGCTAGGGCCATGAGAGCCCAGGAAGATGCTTGGCAGATGGCCCCAAAGAACAGATGCCCTCTCAGGAGGGAGAGCTCTGACCACCTGCCAAAGCTGCCAGGACTATGAAGACCCCAAACCCAGCCAAAGACAGGCTCCACAGTGTTACCTCTGCTTTCGGTCCAATGAAGAGGTCCCCCTCCAGGGCTCCAGCCATCACTCGCATGTGCTTAGGACGCCCAACACTGCAAGGATAGGTAGAGTTAGCAGGGTGGGCAGGGGGCATTGGAGGAGCCCACATCCAGGAAAACCAAAGTCCAAGTCCTGTGGTCAAAAGGGTAACTACTCTAAAGTATCCAGATGTGGCCATGCGGCAAAGGCCAGAACCCAGGCCTAAGGCACATAGACCTAGAGAGTAGGCCTTGGCAGGATGGCATGCTCAGGGTCAGAAGAAAAGGTATCCTTCCCATTCCCCACCCCTCCCTCCCAGACAGGGCTGAGAGCTCTGGAATCTCAGTCCTTCGTGGTCCAGCCCTGGCAGAGGGTCAGCTTTGGCAGCCATAATGACTCAGCCCACGCTCTCAATTTCAGGAGAGCAGGGCCGCTGCCACTGTCTGCAGACCAAGGTCCTAGGAAGTCAGGTCGTGGCTCCCTTGTTCACCCCCTATCAGTCATTTGATCTGGCCCCTTCCCACTGCCAGAGCTTCCAGAATAAAGATTCAGTTCTTGGAAGACTGCATGAGCTACCATTCCAAAATTTGACCCAAGCTGCCTTTTAATTGTACCCAAATGGAGTGCACAGAGGAAAGCTGAAGCCCTACTGAATGCTCCAAGCTGGCCCTGTCCCCTGACGAGGCCTGGGGTACTCAGTATAGCCAGCCACTTTGGGGGGGGGAGGGGGCTCAGGATGCCCCCCCCTCCGCCTAGGCCAATCCCTCTATAACCTCCAGGACTTGAGAAAATTCCCACTGAGGGAAAACTTCTCAATGTGCTAGAGTGACTGAAGGAGCACTCCAGGTTTCCTCCATGCTTTCACCTCCCTCTTACCCCTGCCAACACTCACTCCATTCAGGGAAAGACTCCCCTTGATGGAAACCGGTTATTTTCTCCAGTTGGAAAATAAACAAGCCCTGGAAAAAACATTTCCTGGGAAGAAGGGGTGGCTCCCCACTCTTTCTCCTCTGAGTTTAGGTCCTTCTCCCAGAGATGCCTCCCTTCTATTCTGCTGCTACCACACCTTGTTCCCAAGGAAATGCTAACAGCTTCTCCTCCCTCCTTGGCTTAGGAGGGACCAAAATCAGACTTCAAAGAGGAGGAAGCCCAGAACACTTCTCTTGTCCTTCCAGAGCCCTTAATAGCATTGACCTCACAAATCCGGTGTTTTCCCTTATAGGCGGGGGCAAGGATTGGCCTCAAAAAGAGCTGTGACACAGAGCCAATTTTCTTCCAGGAATCCAACAAAAAGGCTAGGGCTGCTGCCTGAGCAACACTTACTAGTTTGGGAAACAGTATTTGGGAATCTGGTCTCCTGCAAAGCCAGCCTTGATCACCCCGGAACCCTGCAAGGAAAAAGCAATGTTTAGCTCCCGATGTGCTCCTCCAGATGAAGGCAGTGCCCTGCAGTAGAGAGAGCTGGCTGTCCCACGATGGCACCTGGGGAGTGAGTCTGAGACCCCGCCAAGAGGGCAAGATCATTTACAAGAACTCCAGTGATTCACAACTAGAGGGTGACTTTGCACCCTGTTGCCCCAATTTGATAATGTTTGGAGACTTGAGAGGGAAGAGAAAGGTGTAGGTGCTACTGGCATCTAGCGGGTAGAGGCCAGGGGTACTGCTAAATATCAGGTCAGCCCTTCACACCAACAAGTATCTAGCCCAGAATGTCAATAGTGCAGAGACTGAGAACCCATGAAGTACGTTTTCCTCTGCATACTCTAGAGTCAGCTCCAGGCAGGAGGAATCCAAAGTGGCACAAGCTACTCCCAAAAGTCGGCTAGAAGCAACCTCTAACTGTAGTTTTTTTCAGTAGCCCCTGGCCACCCCCACCCCAGCAGCCATGGACCACATACAGGACCCACCCAGCAAGATAACTGTGTACACAACTGGCACCTCTCCTCCAGTAGCTTCTCCAAAGACTACAGGTGAAGAACTTGGCCCTGCCACTACTCCAGCGTGGAGACTGGACTTAGGATCTCAAAAGGAACTGGACGTCCAGAAACCTCCCACCCAAAGAAGGAATCAGCCTCTCAACCCTATTTCCCACCATCACAACCTTCTGGGTCTGCAGTGCAGAAATCAACATCCTCATGTTACGGAGGAGGGGCTGGAAGCCCACAGGAACCAAGCAGGTTGCCCTCTGAATTCCTAAGCTTGTGGGTTAGCCTAGTGAATTATTTGCCCACCAAGAAAGGAAGTGGCCTAGTCCATCCTGCAGTCTGCTGCAGAGAACCCCCAAGCCCAGTTCTAGCCTTCTTATTAAACATCCCCTGCAATGACTTAAGGAGCCCACGTGGGTACTCCAAAAAAGACAGCCATTCAGGATTACACAGGGGGCGGGGGGTGGGGGGTCATGTGGTAGGGAGACACATCCCAGAAAGAGGAGTGAGTCATTATCAAAAACTCCAAGGCTCACACAGCAGAGGCAGATACCAAGTTAAAAGCAGATCCAAAGATCCCTGTCCTTCATTTTCTTCTCATGGATCAGAAAGTTCTGAGGCCAGAAATCCTCAGAGGGCAGCTGAAAACATGCTGAGCCCCAGTGCTGAAGGACAAGGCCACAAGGAAGCCAGGCAACTTTTCTCCAAAGCTTCCAAACCATGATCTCAAACTGCTATGGGTCTTGGGAGAAGCGGTCCTGAACTCTCCACCGTCCTGCTAGCTGTGGAATTTCTGCTCAGCACAGGACAATGAGCACTTAAAGAGAGGGTCAATGTAGCCAAGTGGCCAACCAGGTGATGGTGGATATGTGGTTGGCAGAGCTTAACCAGTATTTTTTTCTTTTTTCCAGTCTCAGGAAAAGAGAGCCTGTCCACTCTGGAGGTCCTGCTTAGCACTGCAACCTTTGGGAAGTGCTGTTGTAGAGGTCACCAGGCCAACCCTCTCTGAAAGATCAGGCCAGCACTGTGTAAAGGGGCAAATGCCTTCCCTCCTCGTCCACTAAAAGGGGGACCCAGAGCCCGGGAAGGGGGTAGAGTAGCCGGGGTCCTAATCTAACCTAACCTGACCTAACCTAACCAATGGCCCTCCTCTCAACCAAGAAGGGTCAAGGTGTGTCCCTGGGCCTGACACACAGGTGCACTGGCTGGACTGCTCGGCTGTCACTCCAGCACTCCCCATGCTGATCGCAAGTAGCCAGATGGGTCCCCTGCCTCTCCAGTACGTCCCTGCCGGGCTCGGGGAGGATTCGGGCAAGGGCTCCACGGCGTCGGTGGAGGGGCTGTCTCCAAGGCTCAGGCTACAGAGTCAGGTGAGCATGAGAGCCCCAGAAGTAGGTGTCTGGCGGGCATTGCGCGGAGGACTAGCAGAGACGGGCGAGGGGCATCCCTCCCGGCGCCGCCGCGTGAGCCCCCGGGGGCGGGGCTCCCGCCCTCCCCCCGACTCCTGGGCCTCACGTTATCGATGACCACGGGCTGGTTGGCGATTATGTCGTACGACTCCATGGCCCGGCCGGGCCGGCCCTGCCCAGCAGGGAGACTACAGGAGGGACAAGCGGGCGGGCGCGCGGACCTAGACGGCAGCGGCTCCAAAACCGGTGCCGCGCCCCTCCCACCTAGCCCGCTCAGCCTACGCCGGTCCCGCGGGGTTTGCTGGAGGAGGGGCCCGCCGGCCAATCACCGCTCCCACTTGGGCGGATTGACTGCAGCGCCCGGGGCCGGTTGCGGGCAAAGGGGCGGGGCCTCCGGCTGTTGACCAGCCAATTGAGTCCGCCCGGAAATACTGCCGGGGCGCTTCTAAGGTAGGCTGCGCCGTGGTTGGGGGTGAGGGGGTGGAATGATGTCAGGGCTCGGCTCTTAAAGGGGACCTGGGGAGAGTCTGGGGACTGAGTGTCGCCTGTCATGGAAGACTTCATTTCGGAGCGGCAGCACCTTGCGACCACCCTACCTCGTGAGCGCGTGGTTCCCGAGGAGGTCGACCTGAGTATTTTACCCAAAGCATTTCTTTACTGAGCACTGAGGAGGATCCTTTTCTGTGTAAAATTTAAAATTCTGACCTTACTCGAACACCTGCTATGTGTTTGCAGAGCACTTCTACCTACTTTACACAGATTATATTAAATTCTTGCAATAACTCTATCAGCTAGTTGTATTCTTATTCCCATTTTGCTGATGTGGGAATCGAGGGGCCTCACCCTTCTGTAGTTAGCGGGGCGGGGGAGGGCTATCAAGCTAGCAACAGCCGGGGTCTGCATATTTGCAGCCTCCAGCCCCGCTGGGGTCTACTGCTGCAACTGTACAAGGTATGGAGTCCAAAATTCATTTACTAAACTGAGCCATTGTTATTTGCCTCTACTGACACCTTCTCCACTAAACTGTGAGATTAAATTTGGCAAAAGTGAAGACAGCATCATACAGAAAAGTGCAGACATCACATTTCAATGAATTATTACAGTGTGGATACTCTTGTATACCCACAGCTGAGTTAAAGAAACAGCGTGACCAGCACCCCAGAACCTACCCTCCTCTCTCAGTTGCTGCCCGGCTGCTCCTCCGAGGTGACTGTTTTTCTGAATTCTAACACCAAAAGTTAGTTTTGCCTATTTAGGAACTTCCTGCAAAAGGAATCTTAGATATATATTCATAAAATGAGTCTGTGTGCAACCGGTAAAAATGAGGATGTTTAATATATAATCTAATATGAAACATATCAGCACACAAGGCTAAATCTAAGCAAAGACAGCCAGACAATGTCCATATTGTTAGATGTGTGAGAGTTTCCAAAGAGTATATGAGGCACCTTCAAGGCTCTTTAATATGGGAAAGGGGCCACTGGTAAATGTGGCCAAATTAGGGGAGAATTACCTTTTTTTTTTTTTTAAATATATAAACTATTTCTTTTTGGCATTGAATTGTTTTTAGCTTGTTCATGTATATATTATTTTTCCCTCTTTTTTGTGGGAGAATACACGCAATATAAAATTTACCATCTGAACCATTTTTTAAAAGTAGTTTATTGTCAAATTAGTTTCCATACCATCTGAACCATTTTTAAGTGTACAGTTCAGTGTTATTAAATACATTCATAATGTGCAAGTATTACCACCATAGATCTCCAGAACTCTTTTCATCTTGTAAAATTGCAACTTTGTACTCATTAAACATTAAATACTATCCATTCCCTCTCCCCTCAGCCCATGGCAACCACTGCTCTACTTTGTTTCTAAGCATTTAGATACCTCATATAAGTGGAATCCTACAATATTTACCCTTTTGTAACTAGCTTATTCTCCTTAGCATGTTCTCATGGTTCCTCCTTGTAGCATGTGACAGGATTTATTTTTTTGTTAAGGTTGAATGGCATTCTATTGTATGAATATACACGTTTTGGTTATTTATTCATCTCTTGATAGACCTTGTTACTTCCACATCTCAGCCATTGTGAACAATACAGCTATGAAGATGGGTGGTAAAAAACACTGCTTTTAATTCTTTGGTACATATAGCCATATATGGGATCATTGGATCCTGTGCTAATTCTATTTTTAACTTTTTGAGGAACAGCCATGCTGTTTTCCATAGCAGCTGCACCATTTTACATTCCTTAAAATCGTGCAAGAGAGTTCCAGTTTCTCCATATTCTCATCAACATTTGTCATTTTCTGGTTTTGTTTTTGGTTTTAGTTGCCAACCTAATGGGTATAAGGTGGTATCTCATCATTGTTTTGATTTGCATTGCGCTAATGACTTGTGATGTCTTTTCATATGCTTATTGGCCATTTGTATATCTTCTTGGAGCAATGTGTATTCAAATATTTTGTCCATTTTGAATGGATTATTTGTTGTTGAGTTTTAGGAGTTCTCTGTACATTTTGGATATTAGTCCCTTATCAGATAGATGATTTGCAAATATTTTCTCCCATCCTGTGGGGTGCCTTTTTACTCTGTTAATGTCTTCTGATGCACAAAACTTTTAAATTTTCACAAAGTCTAATTTGTCTACTTTTGATGTTGTTGCTGCCTGTGCCTTTGGGTTCATATCTGAGACATCATCACCAAATCCGTGTCCTGAAGCCCTGTGCTTTATTCTAAGGATTTTATAGTTTACTTCTTATATTTAGGTCTTTGACCCATTTTGAGTTAGTTTTTGTATATAGTGTTGGGTAAGGGTCCAACTTCATTCCTTTGCATGTGGATATCCAGTTTCCCCAGCACCATTTGTTGAAACGACTGTCCTTACCCCATTGAATGGTTTTGGCACCCTTGTCAATAAATCATTTGACCATATATGTGAAGGCTTATTTCCATTGGTCTTCACCTCTGCCTTTAAGATATATTACTTTTTAAATGAAATAAAAAACTGAAGTGAAAAAGTCTCTGCATAACAAACAGCGGAGCATGTATAAAAAGAAGTGCTAGGGTTCTGCTTTTGAGGAAATTCCATGACCTCTGGACAGCAGGGGCCACAGGGCTGGGGGAGGAGTAGCTGAATAAGGACCCCAAAGTGCGTGTTGTTGAAGGCTATTGAGCAAACCCAGCTACACAGGCAAGAGGACAGGCTTATCAATTATTCTCTGAGATAACTATGAAGAGGAAGAGGTCAGAAACCTTATTTTGGAGGGATAAAGGAACAAAGAGAAAGAAAAAGCAGGGGCAGGCGAGACCGATAGGGTGAGAGAATCCCCCAGACCTGCAGGGCCAGCCCCTCCCACCTTGCTCCTTCTAGCTCCTCTCAGCATCTCCCCCTTTTCACACCTGGATGTCTCCCTAGCATTTATATTCCTTTGATCTTCTCAATTTCAGTAACTTTTAACTTACATGCACATTATGAATAAAGACAAAAATTACCAATGCAGGTGCATTCTTAGCACACATGGAAGAGCCATTGGGTAGGGTCTCTGGGGACTTCCCTGAGAGACAGACCCCAGAAGAAAGAGAGGATGGAATGCTGTACTGGATGCCACCTCCTCCTTCTAGTACAGATACTCAGTTGTGGCCACCAATGATTTGAGGAAAATTCGTGATCAAACAAAACTATTAAGGAAGTACTGTCAACTAAATTAACTCTGAAAATTGGATGGGTTCTTGCTGTAGCCTCAGTGGTTCCCCTTTTGGATTCCCTTTGAACATCTTATCTTACTATTTCCTTGGGGACCTAGGGCGGAAGGTTGGAGTGAACTGAAGAGTCAGATGCCTGGATATAATTTGCCATCTTCTTTAGATCAAGAGCTTATCATTCAGTTTCAGTTCTGTACATTTCACAGGCAAAAACATAGGATCACCTTGTTATACATTGCATTTTCTTATGCTCTGTTGAAATATAAGTGATGTACAGTAAACTGCATGTGTATAAAGAGTGCACTTTGCTGAGTTTTAACACAGGAATACACCATGAAACTGTTTTCCCCAATTAGGAAGAGGATGATATCTATTGCCCTACAGTTCTTTGTGCACCTTTGTAATCCCTTCCTCTCCTCCCCTCCCCCTCCCACCCCTTCATCCTTAGGCAAACACTAACCAGACCCTTCTCTACTATAGATTAGTTGTCATTTTCTAGAATTCCCTATTGTATATGATCACACAGTTATACACAATACAGTGTTTATATATTTATGTATTTGGTATTTTAAAAATTTTCTTTAAAATCAAGTTAGTTTACATACCATGTAGTATTGGTTTCAGGAGTAGAACCCAGTGATTCATCACTTACATATAAAACTCAGTGCTCATCACAAGTGCCCGCATTAATGCCCATCACCCATTTAGCGCACCCCACACACACCTCCCTTCCAGCAACCCTCAGTTTGTTCTCTGTATTTAAGAATCTCTTATGGTTTGCCTCCCGCTTTCCTTTTATCTTACTTTTCCTTCCCTGTTTCCTCTTAAATTCCACATATGAGTGAAATCATATATTTGTCTCTTTCCGACTTACTTACTTCACTTAGTATAACACATTCTAGTTTCATCAATGTTGTTGCAAATGGCAAGATTTCATTCCTTTTGATCTCCGAGTAAGATTCCATTGTAGGTATGTACCACATCTTTATCCATTCATCAGTCAATGAACAGTTGGGCTTTTTCCATAATTTACTATTGTTGATAGTGCTGCTACAAATATTAGGATGTATGTATCCCTTTGAATCAGCATTTTTGTATCCTTTATATAGAATAAATTGTAATGTAGTGAAATTTTAAATTGCATATAAATGGACTACACAAATGGACTCATACTGTATGTATTTGTTGTCTAACTTCTTTCACTCAGCTTAAGTATTTTGAGATTGCTTTGTGTTATTGCATGCAAAATGTTTGTTACTTTTAGTTGCTTAGCAATTTTAATTACATGGATACAACAATTTGTTATCCATTCACCTATTAAACTTGGGTTGTTTCCTATTTTTACTTATTGTGCATAAAGCTGCTATGACAATTCATGCATAATTGTGTGGACATATGCTTTCATTTCTCTTGGGTAAATACATAGGAGTGGAATGGCTGGATCATAGAGCAAGTGCATGTATACTGTTTTAAGAAAATATTGTTTTCCAAAGTATTGCCTCATATTACTTTCATCAACAACATGTGAGAGAGTTCCAGTTTCTCTCTACATCTTCACCAACATTAAGTATTGTCAGTCTTTTAAACTTTTATCCTTCCTGGTGCTTGAGTAGCTCAGTTGGTTAGGCATCCGACATCTGCTCGGGTCATGATCCATGATCTTACAGTTTGTGAGTTTGAGTCCTGTGTTGGGCTCTGTGCTGATAGCTCAGAGCCTGGAGCCTGCTTCAGATCCTGTGTCTCTCTCTCTCTCTGACCCTCAGCTGGTCACATTCTGTGTCATTCTCTCTCTCTCTCTCTCTCTCTCTCTGTCTGTCTCAAAAATAAATAAACATTAAAAAATTTTAAAAAACTTTTAGCTTCCCTAACAGTTTTAATGCATACTTTTCTAATGACTAATAATGTTGAGCATCTTTTCTTGTGCTCATTTGTCATCCTTATGTCTTCTTCAGTGAAGTGTCTTCAACTCTCAATCCCATTTTTATTAAATTTTAAAAAATTTATTCATTTTCTAATTTACATCCAAGTTAGTTAGCATATAGTGCAACAGTTATTTCAAGAGTAGATTCCTTAATGCCCCTTACCCATTTAGTACATCCCCCCTCCCACAACTCCTCCAGTAACCCTCTGTTTGTTCTCCATATTTAAAAGTCTCTTATGTTTTGTCCCCCTTCTTGTTTTTGTATTATTTTTGCTTCCCTTCCCTTATGTTCATCTATTTTGTACCTTAAATTCCTCATATGAATGAAGTTATATGATATTTATCTTTCTCTGACTAATTTCGCTTAGCATAATACCTGCTAGTTCCATCCACCTAATTGCAAATGGCAAGATTTCATTCTTTTTGTCTCAGTCTCATTTTTAAATTGATTGTCTATTAAGTTGTGTTCTTTATGTAGTCTAAATACAAGTTCTTTAAAGATTATATATTTTGCAATTATTGTTTTCCAATGTATGGCTTATCTTTTTTATTTTTGTAACAGTGTCTTTTGAAAAACAAATTTTTTTTATTTTGATGAAATCCAAACCTAAGGTCAGTAAGAATTTCTCTTATACTTTATTCTAGAAGTTCTACAGTTTTAGCTCTTACATATAGGTCTATGTTTCATTTTGAGTTAATTTTTGTACATGGTGTGAGGTAAGGGTTGAGGCTCATATTTTTCACATATTGCTATAAAATTATTCCAATATTATTTTTGAAAAGAGCATATTTTCTCCATTGAATTGCCTTAACATATTTGTTATTAATCAGTTGACCTTATATATGTGAATTTATTTCTGGACCTTTTATTTGGTTCATTGATCTATGTGCCAATACTGAATATTCTTATTTACTATAGTTTTATAAATCTTGAAATTAGGTTATGTAATTCTTTTATTTTTCTTTTTCAAGTTGTTTTGAACTGCTCGAAATTCTAGGTGCTTTGATTTCCATATAATTTATGATTAACTCTTTCATTTATTTTTTTTGTTTATTTATTTATTTGGAGAAAGAGAGAGCACAAGCAGGTAAGGGGGCAGAGAGAAGGAGAGACAGAATCCCAAGCAGTCCCCACACCATCAACGCAGAGACAATGTGGGGCTTGAACTCACAAACTGTGAGATCATTACCTGGGCCAAGATCAAGAGTTGGCTGCTTGCCCAACTACACCACCCAGGTGTCCCAGATTTTCCATTTCTACAAGGAAGCCTGGTGGGATTTTGATTGGTTTTATATTAAATCTATCAATCAATTTGAGGGGAATTGATATTAACAACATAATGTCTTCTGATCCATAAGCATAGTATGTCTCTTCCTGTATTAGGTCTTTGAATTTTCTTTATTATTATTTTTATTATTACACAAGTGTATTATTTAATCTATCACCTATTTCACCGAACCCTCCACTCATCTCCCCTGTGGTAACCATCAGTTTTTCTTTTCTTTTTTTGTAATTTTTAAAAAATGTTTGAGAGAGAAAGAGACAGGGCACGAGAAGAGAAGAGCAGAGAGAAGGAGACACAGAATCTGAAGCAGGCTCCAGGGTCAGAGCTGTCAGCACAGAGCCCAACGTGGGGCTCGAACCCATGAACCACAAGATCAGTTTTCTTTGTGGGAAGATTTGTTCCCATAAATTCAGTTTCTTTAATATAGAGCTTTTTATTTTTTAAAAAGAAAAGGAATTTCTTTTTTATAGAGCTATTTAGGGGCTTTTTTGAGCAAGTTTTTTTTGTATCTTTCAAGGAATCTATGCATTTTATTTAATATGTTGAATCTATTGGCAAAAAGTTGTTCACAATATAACCTTATTTTCCTTTTAATGTCTATAGTATCTGTAGCGATGTACACTCTCTTGTTCCTAATATTGGTAATGGGTGTCTTCTTTTTCTTCTATCAGTCTGGCCAGAGGCTTATCTATTTTGTTGATTTTCTCAAAGAACCAGCTTTTGGTTTCATTGATTGTTTTTAGTGGTTTTTATATTTTTAAAAGGTAAAAACAACAACAAAGAAGAATATGTGATAGAGAAATATGTAGTCTAGAAGCCTAAAGTGTTTTCTTTTTTTATGAGGGTTTTTTTTTTTTTTTACTATTTATTTTTGAGAGAGAGAGACAGACAGACAGAGTGCCAGTGGGGGTGGGCAGAGACACACACACACAGAATCCAAAGCAGGCGCTGTCAGCACAGAGCCCAACGTCGGGCTAGAACTCATGAACTGCGAGATCATGACCTGAGCCGAAGCCAGATGCTTAACTGACTGAGCCACCCAGGTTCCCAAGTGTTTTCTTTTTTTAAATAAATGTTTGTTTATTTATTTTGAGAGAGAGAGAAAGAGGGGGTGGGGAGGGACACAGAGAGAGGGAGAGAGAGAATCCCAAGCAGGCTCTGCACTGCCCATAAAGAGCCTGACCTCAGGAACAGCAAGATCATACCTGAGCCAAAATCAAGAGTCAGACACTTAACCAAGTGAGCCACTCAGGCACTCCAAGGCTAAAATATTTTCTTTTTATAGAAAAAGTTTATTTTGCCCTAAACTTGGATGACCACATAATTATAAATGTTTTCCCCTAATACCTAGATGCTCAACAAATCTGCCTGCAAATAAAAGAAATGAGGCAGAGAAAATCTAATGATCACTTAAAGGTAAGTGCCATAGGGTGCACTTGGTTGCAAAGCAGCCTGAATTCTGTTCCTCTGGAGATGTGAGCAGATGGAAGGGAAAGGAAGGGGTAAATGGGAGAGGAGGTGGTGAGGATTCTGGTAATGGGACTCAGTGGGATTCAGCAGTGGCCCGAAGAATGTTAAAGGGACTTCATTGGCTTCTGATTTCATCAGCAGTAAAAGGAATGTGGTGCTAGTGTGGTCACCACAGGGGCAATGGAGATGGGAAGGTGGCCAGACTTAGGAATGTGTGTGAGAATTGAATAGAGAGGATTTGCTCATGGATTGGATGTGTGGTGAGACAGACAGAGGGGAGTATAGGATGAACCCTGGGTTTTGGCCTAGCATGTGGAAGCACTGATTTGTTGCTGAGATGGGGAAAGCTGGAGTGGGCAGTGGGGGTCAAGAGTTAGGTGGTTGTGCATCTTGAGTTTACCGTTAGCCTATTTCCCATTGCCTTGGTTTCTACTAACCCTCAGTGTGGTGGGAAATCTCCCTAGTAAAAGGCCCCCAATGGACTCTGTTTGCACCTCACACCACGGTTAGTGTTTATTTTTTTATTTACTGGTAATTTGAAGTTGGACATTTTCTGTCTTTTGGTTATGCTGAGGGTGTGAGTCTTGTGTTGTTTTATATGTTGCTTTTGTTTTTGTGGAGATATTTTAGAGAAGTAGGGTTTATGGGCTGCCGTTACCTAATGTCATATGTTGAATTGTATCTCTTCTCTAAATTTATACATTGATATCCTAACCTCAGTGTTTCAGAATGTGGCTTTATTTGGCCTATCTGTACAGAGGCAATCAAGTTAAAATGAAGTCCTCAAGGGGGGCCCTAAGCCGGTATGATTTGTATCCTTACAGGAAGAGGAAATTTTGGACACAGATACCTATGGAGGAAAGATCATGTGAAGACAAAGGGAGAAGACAACCATTTACAAGCCAAGAAGAGAGGCCTCAAGTAAGAATCAACCTGGTTGACACCTTGACCTTAGACTCCCAGCCTCCGAGTTGTAAAACAATAGATTTCTATTGTTTAAGCCCCTCCCCTTTCCTTTCGTGGTGATTTTTTATGACAGTCCCAACAAATTAATATGCCCGAGTCACTCAGAATTCTACTGTATAACTTTTTATGTGACTTTTTGTCCCCTAAAGATCTCTTCATTCCCTGACTGCATACAGTACATGGGCCTGAGGGCTAAAAGGCAGGGCGGAGTATCTAATTTGTGGGACCCAGTGCAAAATAAAAATACAGGAAGAAATGTGCAGATAAAACTTCTAAAATACAAAGATTTTTCCTTTAAAAATAGTTTAATATTTATAAAACATAATAGGGGAAATAGTGATCCACAGGTGACCATGTCATCTAATACCTTGATTTATATTTTTGGAATTATAATCTTATATAATATAACAAATAGCAATACTTTCCTAATGTGATATCTTGATTTAGCATAAGATTTTACTGGCTACCCTAGCTACTCCCAAGTCACTTAAGATACACACACACACACACACACACATATATACACATATATATAATTAAAAATTTTTTTAATCTTTATTTATTTTTGAGAGAGACAGACAGACAGACAGAGTGCAAGTGGGGGAGGAACAGAGAGAGAGGAAGACACAGAATATGAAGCAGGTTGGGGTGCCTGGATGGCTCAGTCTGTTAAGCGTCTGGCTTCGGCTCAGGTCATGATCTCACGGTTCGTGGGTTTGAGCCCCGCACTGGGCTCTGTGCTGACAGCTCAGAGCCTGGAGCCTGCTTCAGATTCTGTGTCTCCCTCTCTCTCTGACCCTCCCCTACTCGCACTGTCTCTCTCTGTCTCTCAAAAAAGAATATGAAGCAGGCTCCAGGCTCTGAACTGTCAGCACAAAGCCCAACTCAGGGCTCAGACTCAATAACCACAAGATCATGACTTGAGTAAAAGTCCAACACTTAACCGACCAAGCCACCCAGGTGCCCATACATATGTAATTTTTAAGGAATCTCTACACCCAACATGGGGCCCAAACGTGCAACCTTGAGATCAAGGGTCTCCTGCTCCAGTGACTGAGCCACCAGCCAGGTAGGTGCTCCTTACTTAAGCTGATTTAGGTGGTGGTGGTGTTGTCACACACAGCTTCAGAGTCCCGGTTAATACCTACCATCTTCAGGCTGCAGTGCACGCAGGAGGGAAGAAGGCACTGCAGAACCGAAGGGAGTGAGTGGAGAGCTGATGTCCTCAGGGCAGCCAGTGTCCCCTTCTCATCCCTGTTACAGACACCATGCCCCACCCCCCTCCCTGTAGAACTGATCCCCACCTTGCTTCCAGGTGTGACTTCACAGACTATTGGGTTCTGTAGTATCCGGGAGCTCAGAGCTGTTATGTTTGAAGGATTTCAGGAGATACACAGACTATGGGAAAGATGAGAGGAGCAGAGACCCTCTTCTTTGTTCTCTTCCTGGACTGTTGGCAAGGTACAGAGCTCTACGCTTTCCATCTGATCAAAGGTACTGTCACAAATATAGTGGCAGATACACAAGTGAGAGACTCACTGTGAGCCTAAATCAGGCAGGAGACGGTGTTCTCCTCCCACAAGTTCTGCAATGGTGAACACAGGGTTTCTCCCCATCTCTACCTTCTTCACCTCCCTCAATCTACCATAGGGACTTCTTGCCCATAAGGGAGAAACATTAACATTTTTCCTAACTGAAGCTTTCTCAAAAGACCTCGACGGGAGGGTAGCCCACATGCACATTGAGCTTTTTGTTATAAACTTTTTCAAGCATACACAAAAGTAGAAAGATTAATATGAACCTCTGTGCACTAATTAGGCCAATCTTGTTTTATCTATCCCCTGACACACAGTCACACACACAAACACACACACAGACACACAGACACACACACACTACATTTTAAATAAGAGCTTTATTGAGATATACTTCACATATCATAAAATTTATACTTTTAAAGTATATCATTCAGTAGTTTTTGACATATTCATAGAGTTGTGAATCAGCACTAATTTTAGAACATTTTCATCACCCTGACAAATACTATTGCACTCATTGTGTCACTCCCGTTCCCTTTCCCACAGCCCCTGGCAACCACTAATCTACTGACCACTCTGTAGATTTGTCTAGTCTGGATATTTTGTATATCGAATCATACACGTGATCTTTTGTGATTGGCCTTTTTCACTTAACATGTTTCATGGTCCATCCGCATTGTAGCCTACATCAGTATTTCATTCCTTTCTGTGGCTAAATAATATTCCATGTGTGGATGTGCCACAGTTTGTTAATCCATTTATCAGACGATGGGCAGGCATTTGCGGTGTTTCCAATCTTTGGCTATCTGAATAGTGCTCTTGTGAACATTTTATGAACATAGAGTTTTCAAAGTGAACATTGGATTTATAGACTCTATTTTTAGGGTTTCGCTGCATTTGGAACCACTTTTGCTATTTACTCAACTAATTGGCTGTCAGCATTCTGGTAAATTCTCTCAGGGTAAAGATCCTAGGTCTGTGGAGAAAAGCAAAAAGGACAGTAGGTACATTATACAAGTTATCAGTCATGGGTGACAACAGGAGGAGGGGAGAATGTGATGCCCTTGTCAGGGCACTTTAAAATCCAAAGCATTTTTGTGAACAAATGTTTTACTGCATGGGCTTATTTACACTTCCATTATATTGATTCTTAATGATTCACTAATATCTCAGGAAAAGAGAACACTTTACTTCTTTCATTTACTGAAAATCATCATACCTGGAAGCAATGTCTATGCACCATTAACTACCTGATTACCAATTTTCCTGTAGAGTTGAAAGATGCCATGTGCACAAATTACTCAATGGTGATGCAGATTTTCTGTCAGGAAACTAGTTGAGAATCAGCATTGTCCCTGGCTGTAAGGAGTTCAGATTCTTGCAGATACTTTATGAATGTTGAGGTACTCTGAGTAGGTGGGTGCTATGGCCCCGACAACCCTTTGTTAGGGGATAGGTCTCTCTTTCTTGGTGGTTTGCCATTCTCCTTGGGCCAGAAAAAAGGGCTGGCTTTACCTAGAATCAAGAAAATGTGTGTAGAAACTAAGATACCACAATGTTAATAAATGAAAGCCTGAAAATACAGTTCAAACTCCATGAGTTGTTACAGTCTCTTAGCACAATTAATCCATATCCTCAATGTAATCACATGAGTGTCAGCAGAAGTCTTGAAATCAGTCCATTACGACCTAGGGGAGATTGTTGGCTCAGTGCCTTTCCATTTATACCTTCATTTTTTTATTCATCAGTGACAACATCAGGAATTCCTTGTGTTTATCAAACAGGTCAAATAGAGGTGGCCCCAGGCCCTCTGAGCCCCCTCCACACATAGACCCTAATGTGGATTAGGGCAAATATGCAGTAGTATTATTCCCTGTTTTCCAAAACAAGAAGGCATCCCATTCCCAAGATGGTCAAATTTACTGGCATCATTTCCTATGGAGGGGAAAATTTTTGTTGAGAAGACACTGAGATATGTGTCCATCTGTCCTTGGCTCCCCGCTGCCCACACTGAGCACTGAGTGTAACCATGCTTGGACCCAGTGCCATTTATTGCAGTTCACGGTAGATAACTCTGGGACATGATAAAGGGAAAGCACTTTTCATGTACAGAGGACATAAGCAAATTTCATCTTACCCTCTCCTCAGAGCCCTCTTGTGGCTGGCTCCTTTCTCTCCAGTCTCTGAGGAGAAAACCAAATCCCACAAAACTTTACTTTCTGAGATCACAAGGCACTCAAAAGGTGGACTAGAACCCAAGTCTTGTGCTCTTTCTCCTAGAGCAAGTGAAGTGCATGATGCTCCTCTCAAAAGACCATGCAGAAAAAGTATTGATTTAAAAAGAATACATACACACGCTCTCTCTTTCAAAAATAGAAGAGAATACATGCAGATCAAATGAAAGATTTAATCACAGGTGAAGTTTATTTCCCCACAGCTTCAAATACTGAATTTTCATCAAGTTCAAAAAATTTGGATGAAGACCTGGCTAAAATATTTGGTAAGTACCTCCCTCAAGTGAAGCCATAAGGCTGTCTTTGAAGAGTTTCACGCTTGTCCACAGTTGTCTCTCAGATAACCTGATGCTTTGGTAGGAGGGAACGTGCTTGCTTTGAGACTGGAACCAGTTCTTTGAAGTGTCAGAGTCCCAGGAAATTAAGCAAAGCATAGAAGATAAACAGTTGGAAAGGATTCTGCCCCTCAAAGTGGGGGTCCAGGTAGCAGCAGCAGGCCCTCCA
>PISW01012946.1:0-29105 GCA_004023785.1 Mungos mungo | reverse complement strand
AATGTAAAACCTAAAACTCTGCAGAAATAAATGAAGACTGCCCAAATGGAAATAATGAGAGGCTATTTATTCAGAGTGCACTGTGACAAGGGAGACAGCTACTTGTGATGGCAGAGACTCAAAGGCAGGCAGGGGAATGGGGAAGCTTTATAGTGATGGGGAGGGCTCGGGTGTGCCTGATCTTCTAGGGAAGCTGTAATTGAGCTTCCTAGAAATGGCACATCTTATGGGACTGGTTTGGAAGCCTACTTAGCTTTCTTTGGTTAATTCTGAGTTAGAAGTGGGGGCAAACATCAGGGAATCTGGGAGTTATTAACCAAGTCCTGACCACTTTTGCTGCTAGGGCTGTGGTATGGCTTCTGGGGGTGATTGCTCCAGCATTGTGGGTCAAGAGTTCTGGTCTATATATGGTCTGGCCAGTGTCCATTCGTATATTCAGTCTCTCGACCTCAAAACCTCTGGAGGAAAACACTGGAGAAAATATTTTTACCTTGTGTTTGGCAAATATTTTTTTAAGAGATGTCACTAAATGTACAATGCATAAAAGAAAAAATTAATATGTTGGACTTCAAGAACATCTTTTTGAAAGACTCCTGTTAAGAAAATGAAAATACAAGCCCCTGGCCAGAAGAAAATATTTGCAAATGATACATCTGATCATGTGTACCTAGATTAGATATAGAACTCCTTAAGGGCAATAATAAGAAAACAACCCAATTTAAAAATGGATAATGGATGCAACAACATGGATGGAACTGCAGAGCGTACGCTAAGTGAAATAAGTCCGTCAGAAAGACAGATGTCATATGTTTTCACTCATATGTGGAACTTGAGAAACCTAACAGAAGGCCATAAGGGAAGGGAAGGGGAAAAAATAATTTCAAACAGAGAGAGAAGCAAACCCAGAACAGACTCTTAAATACAGAGAATAAACTAGGGGTTGATCGAGGGGGTGGTGAGAGAGAGAAGCAAATGGGTGATAGGCATTGAGATGGGCACTTTTTGGGATGAGCACTGGGTAGTGTATGTAAGCAATGAATCACGGGAACCTACCTCCAAAACCAATAGCACACTGTATACACTGTATGTTAGCCAAGTGGACAATAAATTGTATTTAAAAAAATTTTTAAAGGATAATGGGGTGCCTGTGTGGCTCAGTTGGTTAAACATCCAACGCTTGGTCTCAGCGCAGGTCATGATCTCACAGTTTGTAAGTTTGAGCCCCGTATCATGCTCGCTGCTATCAGCGCAGAGCCTGCTTGGGATTCTCTCTACCCCTTCCCCGCTCATGTGCACTCTCTCAAAAATAAGGAAACATAAAAAAAAAATTTTAATGGATAAAATATTTGAACAGCTATTTCACCTAAGAAAATATATGAAGAGCAAACAAGTACATGAAATATTGTTCAACATATCAGTCATTAGGAAATGCCAAATAAAACTCCAGTGGAACAGCACTGCGCACTTATCAGAACAGCTAAAACGACTAACCATACCAGGTGTTGGTGAGCATATGGAGAAAAGGGAACACACTTCTGACAGGAACATAAATACAACCGTTTTAGAAAAAAGACTTTGGTAGTTCCACACACTTTCCATATGACTCAGCCATTTCATACCTAAGTATTTACCCATGAAAAATGAAAATGTATGTCAATACAAAGACCTGTGCCTGAATGTTCAGAATAGTCAAGGAGGGGCAGAGAGACAGGGAGAGGGAGAATCCCAAACAGGTTCCATGCTGTCACCCAGAACTCACCAACTGTGAGATCATGACCTGAGCTGAAATCAAGAGTCAGATGTTTAGCTGACTGAGCCACCCATGTGCCCCAGCTTGTACACTTTAATATGTGGAGTCGAGGGGCACCAGGCTATTTAATCGGTAGAACATGTTTTTGTTCTTTGGGTCTGAGTTCATGCCCCATGTTGGGCATAGGACTTTACCTAAAAAAATTATATGTGTAGTTTATTTTGTGTCAACAATACCCCAATAAAGCTATTAAAAGTTACATATCTGAGGGGCATCTGGGTGGTTCAGTCAGTTAAGCAACCAACTCTTGATTTCAGCTCAGATCAGGATCTCTCAGTTAGTGAAATCAAGCCCTGCCCTGTCAGAGCAGAGCCTTTTGGGATCTCTCCCTCTCTTTCTCTCTCTATGCTCTTCTCCATGCTGTTTCTCTGTTTCTCTCTCTCAAATAAGTAAATATACTTAAAAAATATTACAAGTATGAATGTTGGAGAAACAAAGTAAAACATATTTTGTTATGCTGAGCTCAAAAACCAATGGAAATTAATGTGCCCTATTACTGAGATTTTTCCATAGAATCAAACCTTTGATAGGACTATGGTATTGGAGTCCCAAATCGTGCATACTCCAAAAGGACACGTTGGCATGCCCCATATTCATTCCCTAGTAACCACCACCCGACCCTGTCTTTTCCCTTGCAAATTATGAATTTACATTTTTCAGGCCTGCCAAGTCCCTTCTCAGTGGAAATCTAGTGCTTGGCATGGAAAACAGCAGGCCTTCCTAACTGCCAGAGAAAATTACCCCAGCAAAATAAGAGAAAATGCTGTTCCTTACATTACAGGTACATAAAAGCAGGAAGTATTTCATTTCATAAAATTACCCCTGCAGATTTTTTTTCCTAGCAGAGGAATCCTCTAGGACACTTGGTCTTCAGAGACTGCTGGCCTATGATCATGTCCATTAGACTTGAGGGATACTAGAACTATGAATGGTTGTAAATTTAATGTCCTGTTGCTATGACAATAATACTGAAATTGATTACTGGCTTCTTTCCTCCTTCCTTCCTTCCTTCCTTCCTTCCTTCCTTCCTTCCTTCCTTCCTTCCTTCCTTCCTTCCTTCCTTTTCTTCTTTTTTAGTTTAATTTAATTTTATTTTAGAGGGAGAAAGCATACGGGGGAGAGGGGCAGAGAGAGAATTTAAAGCAGGTTCCATGCTCAGCCCTAATCCAGCCCGGGGGCTTCATTCCGCAATCCTGGGATCATGAACTGAGCGGAAATCAAAAGTCAATGGCTTAACCGATTGAGCCACCCAGGCACCCCATTTCCGTTTTCTGGGAGGCATAAACACTTGTGCATTTTCATATTCAGCCGATCATCACATTTTCCTCTTCTTTGATTCACAGGGTACTAAAACTTGTAATTGTTCATTTTCTTAATTAAACAGAAGAATTGAAGAGTCTCGTGACCTTTTAAGGAACACTTCTGACACAGGACGCTACCGCTTAGCGGCTCATCTGGCCAAAGGAGCTCTCACTTCTGCCCCCTACAGACTGAAGAGGAACCCGTTTTCTTTCCTGTTCAAGGCAGGCATAGCCTCGCCAGCATTACCCAGAACCCCCATTTCCTTGTAGAGGCTTCGCCCTGACACCTGCCAACGGGGGGGGGGGGGGGCGCCGTTAGGCATCCTCCTTCCCCTCTTAGGGACTTCACTTCAAAAAATCCCTTCTGCGTCCTACGACAGTCATGCGCAAACGGGGAATGGCACGACAGCCTAGCCTCCCTGGACAGAATCCGCGGGGGTTCTTTTAGCTCCTTGCTGGGGAATACAGGGCGTCGTGGACTGCCCTGGGAGTCCTGCTACCTTGCCCATGCTGTTACTGTTGGAAGACTGACCTTGCAAGTCAGGGGCTTACAAGCATCCTCAGAAAGCAGCCTCTTGTAATACAATGGACACTGAGCCTATCTTGTCCCCGGACCGCAACCTCACTGGCTTCACCTTCGGGCGCCCCGGTAACTGATACGGTTGTTTCCTCTAAAGTTCTTGGCGCTCCTCCTGAACAGCGGGAAATTTTACCAAGCTCAGTGTGGTAAGATCTAGGCTGTGAGGCTGCGCGCCTCCTCCCCTGTTCGGTCGGCGTTCCCGGCCTCCCTGCTCCCTGATCTCCACGATGCACCGGTCGTTGGAAGTTACTGACAGCAGGGCCACGCTCCGGAGCTGGAAGCCAGCGCAGGGGAGCTCGTGGGACCGGCGCAGGTCTGGGGAGGGAAAGAAGCCCACCTTCTGCAAGACCTGTGCGAAGGAGAGCGGGGAATGCCTTACCGGCCAAGGTTTCTCCTCTGCAGAGGGCTTACCTCCGGCAGAAGGCGACGAGCCTCCCAAGTGCGCAACCGGAATCTTGACTCTGCAGGCTTCCGCCTTGTATCAGGGGAATAGGGGATACCTCACGGGGCGGGGCAAACCAACAGGACCATGTCTGTGCACCTGGGAACCCAGTTCTGCAAGGACAACAGCCTTGGTTACCTTTGGTGGATTCAGGTGGAGTCTGAGGGGAGGGAGAGGGGATCCCCTTTGTGGCTTCTCTGTTTTCTGATTTTTTGAAGTTTGCGGGTCTCAACCCCCACCCTCAACACCCAGAGAGGGAGTTCCGGGCGCAACCGCGCGCCCTCCCGCACTCCTCCGCCCCGCTCCAGCCCTTCCCTGGACTGCGCAGGCTCAGACCGCGCCCTCCGCAGGTGTTTCCTCCAAGTGCCTTGCAGCCCCGGGATTTCACCTCGACTTGCCGCGAGCTCTGTCCTGGGGTAGTGAGGGGGTGCGAGCGGTGGTTTGAGAGCGAAGCAGAAAATTAAGCTTCCGCTTTCTCGCGTCGCCCACGCCCCTTTGCAAGAAGTTGGATTCTGCCTCCTTTTGCGGGTGCTTTAATTTGTAAAGGGATGATGACCAGACCTCAAGACTGGCTGGGGGTGTCGCCGCTAGAGGAGGGCGCCGGAGGGCTCCGGCGATGGCATTTTAGTGAAGAAAACAGAAATTGTCTTTTTGATTCGGCTGCCCCTGCGGACTTCACACCCAGGTCTTATGTGACACCGTCAGGTTTCAGTTCGTTCATCATAATTTTATTACCGAACGTGTTATGGGAAGGGTCAGGCTCCGCGCCGGGCTCATGGGGGTATCTGGGGACCCGGCCGCGCACACCGCGGTGCAGGGCATCCAAGGAGCGGCACAGCCGCGCGAAGGAGACGAGGAGTCGGACGCCCGGGGACTGATCCGAGCCCGCGCCCCCAGGGGCGTAAGTAGCTTTGGGGGGTCCCTGGAGCATTCAGTCCGAGCTTGACTCCAACCGCCCTTCTTCCAAGATATCTCCTTCTGTCTTCCTCGGGCCTCTTAAAATTCTGGTAAATAGATGTTTGTTTTCCCCATCTCACCACTTCCAGCTCCGGAGTCCAGCCAGAAGGACCGCTGGAGCCCTCCCAGCAAACACTCTCCTACCTTCTCCCCAGGAGCTTGAGGTCTCCGTGCACGGGGCTGGGAAACTGAGGCCACCTATAGTGCCTGGGTCTGGGCTGTGGCAGTCTGGCTCCGAGTTAGGCTCACTTCTCAAGGCCCGGTCAGGGATGAGGCCCAACCTCATCCCTGGGGATGAGGGAGAGTCGGAAGCTTTAGCTAACGGCCTGGAGAAATGTCAGTGTAAGACTACAAGTCGCTAATGAGTCTACTTCATTGCCCAAGTGTATTCAAATCTGTGCAAGCGGGGGCGTCTGGCTGCCTCGGTCGAAGGAGTGTGTGACTCTTGATCTTGGGGTCATGGGTTTGAGTCGCACACTGAGTCTAGAGATTACTAAAATAAATAAACTTAAAAACAAACTAACAAATAGATCCATGCCCAGAAAAGATGTGGTCACTCCTCCCAGGATACTCTGTAGAGAGGGGGGCAGGCCAGGGAGACAAGGATGTTGACCAGTTACCAGAAAATCAAAGGGAAGAGAACTGTCTTGAGGACACCACCTGTGGCCATCTCTGGGGTTCTGCTTTTTAATTTTTAAACGTATTGTCAAATATCTAAGGTGTATGGAAAATACAAAAATAATAATACACCGAACACTCATGGATTCACCACCCAGCTAAATCATAAAACATCAGCAATAGTTTTGTGTACCTCTGCTGGTTCCCTCCTCCCACCAGTCCCCTGCGCACCTGATTCCCAAGACAATTTTCTGTTTGAAGTTACTACTCTCATACAATTCTCTGAACTTTTGTTACATGTGCATATGTCACTCATACATGAAATTGTTTTGCCCAATGAGTACGCGTAAATAGTATGTTGTATGTTTTCTGCAGATCTTGCTTCCAACTCCCTAACATTTTATTTTAAAGATTTATCCGTGTATCTAGATCACTCATTCACTGCTGTATGACTAGGTCCTTCCTTCTCACCTTTCCATCTATCCCCTTTGGTCCCCACATTATCCACGTCTCCTCAACTTTTTCTGCAAAAGACCTCAGCTTCCGCCCATTTGGGGATCATAATTGCCACAGCGCTGCATTTTCATTTCTGCCCCTCTCCCCCACCCTACTTTCTGGAAGCTTCTGAAAGGTCTGGGAAAAGGGAGTAGTGCTAGGTTGAAATGTTGTCCCTCTAGCAAGTTTGCATGTTTGTTTGTTTGTTTAGGGTAGTAGGAGGTGAATGAGGGAAGAACATGATTTATTCTTAGTATTTACTGAATATTAAAAGTAAAACTTGGGTTTGTTCTAAGAGTAGGAAATGCCAAGAGCCATTATTGGTCCCCCCCCCGTCTCTCTGTCTCTATCTCTGTCTCTCTCTCTCTTTCTCTCTCTCTCTCTCTCTCTCTCTCTCTCTCTCTCTCTCTCTCTCTCTCACACACACACACACACACACACACACACACACACACTAGGTTAAGGCAAACTTTACGTTTTTTTTTCCTTTAATGAGCTAAGCAGAGAGCAAGCTAATGAGAAGGGGCATATCATCTTAGAAGGGACTGAAGAGACACATCACCTTAGAAGGTTCAGGCAGTCTCTTATGGAAAGAGAAACACTGCATTACAGTCAAGAGTATCACTGCCACGTGTTGGCAATGTTTCCCAGCACACGAGGTTGAAGTCACAGTCAGGTTGGAGGCTGCATGCCATGGTCTGTAGTCTTGGTCCATACAAAATGCAATTCGGCATTCTTCATGAGAACCTAGGGAGATTAATGCTGGGGTCCATCCTCAGTGACATAGTGGCTGCTCAAGCTTTTACTAGGGGGACTCACAGAGTTTTAGCACAGAGCCTTATCAGCGCTTCCACAGTCTTTCTTTCAAACCCAAGCAACTTGTTTATAATATTCACTTTTCAGGCAAAAATACATTTCCATCTTCTTCCTTTTTACTTTTTGCAATAACAACAAATTTTTAAAAATACATTTTACATAAACATGCCTATGACTTTTTAAGGCAATGTTTGCCATTTGACAAAGTGGGGGTGGAAATCTCACCAAAACAAGTTTACTTGGAGGAGGGATGTGACATCCTTTGCAAATGTTTATACAAATCACACACAACAGAGAAGATTGTGGGGAGAATCTCATTTCTGTCGGTTCTCAGCACCAACCCTGAGATCCAAGAGCATCCTGATGTTCCTGTCCCAGTGGGTGGTTATGCTTTCCCCAAAGGTGCCCAGTTGTTATGAGTCCAATGCTCCATTTGCTCTTGGAAGTGTAGGAAAGTGGTTCAGAATGTTCTTTGTCCCCTCCCTCAGGTCTTTAGCTCACTGAGAATGAGTGTGGCAGGCAGGATAATGGCCTCCCAAAGATGTCCGCACCCTAATCCCCAGGACCTAGGAGAGCTTATGCTACATGGCAGGAAGAATGAAGAATGCAAAGACAATTAAGTTTGCTAACCAACTGACCTTAAAATAAAGAGATTCTTGGGGCACCTGGGTGGCTTAAGCGTCGACCTTCAGCTCATGTCATGATATCACCGCTCACGGTTTGAGGCTCGCATTGGGCTCTGTGCTGACAGCTCAGAGCCTGGAGCCTGCTTTGGATTCTGTGTCTCCCTCTCTTTCTGTCCCTCTGCCACTCGCGCCCTCTCTCTCTCTCAAAAATGAAAAAATATTTTTTAAATATTAGAAAAAAAATAATAAAGAGATTCTCCTGGATTATCTGGGAGGGCTCCCTGTAATAACAAGGGGCCTTACAGGTGGAAGGTGAAGAGGAGTCTGTGTCAGAGTGATGCAAGGTAAGAAAGACTTGACCAGCCACTGCTGGTTTTGAAGATGGGAGGGGGTCATGAGCCAGGGAATGCTGGAGGCCTCGAGGAGCTGGAAAAGTCAGAAAATGAATTCTCCCTAAGACCTCCAGAGAGAACTTCAGTCCTCCTGACACCTTGATTTTGGCCCAGTGAGACCTAATCTGAATGTCATGATGAGACATTATGTACACTGGCAAATATGCAGCACCACCTATGAGGTATTCTAGTGACCCAGCACAAACACATAATTGGACCTAAATGGTCAGTCTTCTGGGTCTAATTGCCACAAGACACAGGCATGGGGAAAGAAATTAAATGGCACAACAAAGAAGCAATCACTGGAATCATTAACATGAGAAGTTCAATGGGATAAATGAACTGGGTTTTTTAAAACAGATCACAGGGGAGGGAAGAGAGGGCTAGTGCTGTTGACTAAGAGACACTTAAGTCACTTGTCAACTAAATGCACTGTATGGACCTTGTTTGGATCCTGACCTAAACAACAACAGCAAAATATAAAAAACCACCAACCAAACAAAAACTTGTGATGATCAGGGAACTCTGACCATGGCTGACTGGGTATCAGATTATAATAGGAAATTATTAGCAATTTTGTTAAGTGTGATAATGGCATGGTGCTTATACCTTTGTAAAGGTCCTTATCTGATAGAGATATGTGCTGAAACATTTATAAGTAAAATAGTATGCTGTCTAGGATTTGCTTTAAAATAATCTAGAGTATGGAAACTAATTTGACAATAAACTACTTAAAAAATAAAAAATAAAATAATCTAGAAAACAAAGCTGAGTGGAAATAAGATGACTGGAAAAAAATTGTTGAAGCTGAACAATGGGTGCATGGGTGTTCACTATATTATTACCTCTACTTTTGTGTTCATCTGAAAATTTCTACAATTCCTTCTGCCCTTCACAAAATTATGAAAACACGTTTTTAGAAGAGATCGTAATATACCCCAGTTAATTTTATTTTTAATATTTTTATATTAAATATTTTAATTTTTTAATTTTTTTGAGAAAGAAAGATGTGTATATGTGAGTGGGGGAGGGGCAGAGGCAGGGGAGAGAGAGAGAATCCTAAGCGGGTTCCACGCTCAGCACAGAGCCCAAGGCAGGGCTCAATCCCATGACCCCGGGATCATGACCCCAGAAGAAATCAAGAGTTGGGTGCTTAACCAACTGAACCACCCAGGCAACCCTACCTCAGTTAATTTTGAAACACACACACACACACACACAGACACACACACACACACAAATCATCATCATCATCATCATGCAGTTCTGAATGAAAACATTATTTTATAGCCATTGTATGTTTCCATGAAGGTGCAGAAATGCTTCACATCAGGACTACACCAATTTTATTATTTTTTTTAGTGGGGAAAAGTATGGGTTACTATTGTTTCAGAGGGTTATAAAGTATGTATTCCCTAGGCTTCTGGGAGGCTTAATATTAAAGTATAAACTTGATGACTTTTGGCATTGTGTGAGCTCATCCTCATGTTAAAACTTTAAAAACAGTTGAGCTGGAATTAGATTCAGCTACAGTGCAAACTTTGTAAATAAGTTTTAATGGTCTGTTACAGTAGAGCTTTTAGTAGAATATTGGTTCAGAATATTGTTAATCAACATGAAACATGTATCTTAGTTTCCTTTAAAAAAATTTTTTTTAACTGAGTGGCTCAGTCAGTTAAGCGTCCGACTTGGGTTCAGGTCATGATCTCACAGCCTGTGAGTTTGAGCCTCACATTGGGCTCTATGCTGACAGCTCAGAGCCTGGAGCCTGCTTAGGAGTCTGTGTTTCCCTCTCTCTCTGCCCCTCCCCAACTCATCCTCTATCTCTCTCTGTCTCAAAAATGAATAAACATTTAAAAAAAAATTTTTTTAATGTTTATCTATTTCTTTTCAGACAGAGAGATCATGAGCAGGATAGAGGCAGAGAGAAGGCACAGAGAGAATCCCAAGCAGTACACAGGGGTTTATCTCAAAAACTATGAGATCACCACCTGAGCTAAAATCAAGAGTCAGATACTTAGACTGAGCCACCCAGGTACCCCAATATATGTTTTCTGTTTGAGGCCATGAGTTGTGTATTGTCTGTATTCTCTTAAATCTACTCTCTAACTAACCATCACAGTTGTTTTGCCCTAGAATGGCTAGGACGCTTTTGGGGCTGTTCTGTTGTCTACCACACCACTCTTTCTGCAAGGGAAAGAAAGACGTTAGGCAGTTAGTATTTTCAGCCAATACATGATTTACAAGTCTACCTATGAGCTCTTTAAAATGCAATCTGCAGGCACTAAACAGCTTGGGGAAGTGGAAAGACCATGGTCTGTGGAGTCACACTGCTTCTGACACTAAAGTCTTGGGGAAATTACCTGGCTTCTTCAAATTTCTCTCTTCAATTGTAAATACTACAAACCCACCTCAGAGAGCATGTAATGAAAATTCATAAAAATACTTTATAAGGTGATTCTACTTTCACCGGGTCAAGTGTGAAGAGATCTAGCAGTGAAGCATTCATTTAAAAAGTATTTTTCAACAGCCAAAGCAAGTGAAATTGATTAGATCCAAGATTGAATTGGAGGTAACTGGGACTTTAATTATGAACTGCTTCAGGGAGAAGAATATAATTCTAAGACAGTGGGAGGAAGTGGATGAGCAAAAATGACCAAGCTTATAAGGGGACACAAGAAGTTGAGTCTGAAATGGGTTCTCCCTTCCTGTCCCTCTCTCTGCTCTGAGATCACATACTTCCTTTTACTCTGAGGGTTTTTATATAAACTTGGTGTTTATTATTACTATTTTAAGTAAACTTTGTGCCCAGCAAAGGGCTTGAATCATGACCCCCCAATATCAAAAGCCACATCCTCGACTGACTAAGCCAGCCGGATGTCCCTACTCTGAGATTTTGAAACAAAACAAAACAGCGTCAGGCTCTGCAACAGCCAAAGGAGTTTTTGAACTCTTTCTGAGATAGAAACTGACTTTACCTAAAGAATGACTTCCTGTATGCGCTGTACCTGTTAAAGATCAAGAAATGATGGCAGGGGCGCCTGGGTGGCTCAGTCGGTTAAGCCTCCGACTTCGGCTCAAGTCAGATCTCACGTTTGTGGGTTCGAGCCCCGCATCAGGCTCTGTGCTGACAGCTAGCTCAGAGCCTGGAGCCTGCTTCCGGTTCTGTGTCTCCTTCTCTCTCTGCCCCTCCCGCTCTCATGCTCTGTCTCTCTCTGTATCACAAATAAAATAAAACATTAAAAATTAAAAAAAAAAGAAATGATGGCAGAAGATTCTTGGGTCAGTGAAACTATTCTGTACAATACGATAATGGTGGACACAAGTCATTATACATTTGTCCACACCCACAAACCATACAACACCAGGAGGGAACCCTGATATAAACTGAGGACTTTGGGTAATCATGACATGTACATGTAGGCTCATTGGGTGTAACTAATCTGCACTGTGGTGTGGGATACCCACAGCGGGAGAGGTTGTGTGTGTGTGTGTGTGTGTGTGTGTGTGTGTGTGTTTGTAGTGATAGGAAATATATGGGAACTCTGTATTTTCTGCTCAATACTGCCATGAACTTAAAACCATAAGGTATACTCATTTTAAAGTAAATTTAAAAAATTTTTAATGTTTATTTTTGAGAAAGAGAGAGAGGGGGGGCACAAGCAGGGGAAGAGCAGAGAGACAGACAGACAGACAGACAGAATCTGAAGCAGGCTCCAGGCTCTGAGCTGTCAGCACAGAGTCTGACGCGGGACTTAAAGTCACCAGCCGCGAGATCATGACCTGAGCCGAAGTCAGATGTTCAACTGACTGAGCCACCCAGGCACCTCTGGTAAAAATTTAAAAGTAAGCCACATACAAACAAAAAATAATAAGGTAACTGATTTTATCTAACCAATGCCCTTCCTGGTTACACCATACCCATTAAACATTGGGAAATGACCCTGGTGGTATAGTGTTCAACCACAGAATTTCCTCATGTCGGAGAATGTGCAAAATGTGCTACAGTCCTCTGCCAGAAAGTCTTCATTTATTCTGGTATCTGTAAAGTCTGTAAGAATCACCAAGGGACTCTGTTAAAAATGCAGATTCTAATTATAATATAATAATGTTGATGAGGATGGGGAGAAATTGGAACCCTTCTGCGTTGTATGGGATTGTAAAGTGGTGCAACCATATGGAAAGCAGTGTGTAGTTTCCTCAAAAAGTAAACATAGAACTGTCATATGATCCAGCAATCCCACTTTTGGATATACATCTGTAAAACGGAAAGAAGGACCTTGAAGAGGTATTTGCACACACATGATTATGACAGCACTATTCACAATACCCGGGAGGTGGAAGCGACCCAAGGGTCCACCAAGAGCTGAATGGATAAACAAAATGTGCTCTACACACACAGAGTGGATTTCCATTTGGCCTCTTTTTAAAAGGAAGAAAATTGTGTTACTTGCTATAACATGATGAACCGTGGTACTATTTTTGCAACTTTTCTCCGTCTAAATTAGTTCAAAATCAAAAAGTTTTTACATTCAGTTACCTACACTTTCCAGTTTGTTTTATTTTCTCCCAGTGGTAAATCTACACTATCAATGTTCCAATTCTTTTTAAAATTCTGGATAAACAATGGGGGAGGGGGTAACATAGATTTATCATCCACAAATAACATTTTGATGTAATCTATCTGGTCTTTTTTTCTAAAAAATTTTTTGCAGGTCAACAATTAAATAATAGTGGATTTTTTTAAACATTTCTTTTTGCTGCTTATGGAAGAGGGAACTCTAAGATACCACTGCAAAGATATCTCCACTCTTAATGAAAATTGCCCGAGGGTCACCTGGGTGGTTCCATTGGTCAAGCATCCAACTCTTGGTTTTGGTTCAGGCCATGATCTCAGGGTTCATGAGTTCCATCTCCACATCAGGTTCTGTGATGACAGTGCAGAGCCTGCATAGGATTCTCTCTCCCTCTTTCTCTCTCTGCACCCCCCCCCACAAAATAAATAAACGTTAAAAAAAAGAAAGAAAACTGCCCTAAAGTGAGAGTGAGAAATGAAATGCCATTAGACACACCAGCACACCTCAGTATTTGTGAAGAAGGGCTAAAGGCTGCTGAGTGCAGCAGATGTGAAGACGCCAAGAGAGACAGGCTGCAATTCCAGATATCAGTGTGGTGCGTGAAACAAGAAGTTCTCTGTGTTGAACAGCTCACAGACCTTGAGGGGGAAACTCTATCACTAGTTGTTTGAAAAAACCAGGCTGGTGGCTGGGGTGGGCTTTAGGAGTTTCTGGGTCTCTGGATTGACAGCAAGGGTTGGTAAAAGAGACACACCATCTTTACTAATCAGTCTTCAGGGCTGAAGAATATCTGTGGATGACATCAGCCTGCTGCTGCCAATATCTAGCCTCAGGAAAGAGGAAAGATACACCAATCCTCAGAACAGGTCATTATAAAACCCTGTGCCATGTCCACTTGGAGTAGAGAAGCTTTGGTGCTCCAAGCTCACTGCCCTGGATCTGTTCCCACAATATAGTCCTGTAAGCAGTTCCATCCAGAATATGAGGATCTAACCCTGGTGAAAAACAAAAAGAAAAAAACCAAAACACAACAACCCCCCCCCCCCGCCGCTCCCAGAGGGGAAGGGAGAGTCCAGGATGACAGCTGAGAGGCGGTCCAAGAGAGCCCCTAGTCAGGACCCAAGAGCCGAGGCTCAGGGGAGATATGTCCTGAAGACACAAAATTTGAATTGATGTTTATTGATGGTAACTTCATGTATTTACACTTCATATGACTAACAACAAAACCAAAATGTTTCCTCATTTGAGGCAGAAGATTTGAGATAAATTAGTGTTATGTACATAGAAAACTAGACAAACAAAAAGTAAAGTGATTGTACATCCTAGGCAAAGCAGAAAATTGTACAGGAAATAAAATAGACTTAGTGTATCACCTAGCCCAGCTGTGATAGAGAATTCATAACAAGGTAAACACTGAATATTATTCTAACCCCAAATGGTGATAGAAACTATATTGGCAGGATGTGGGGACAGGAGGCTAGGGAGGGAGTGCAATTGAACTAAATCTTTCAGAAGCAAATAGATAATATCTATATGAAACCGAAAACTGCACAATTTGGAAACAAAGGTATAAACAAAAGAAATACCAAAGTGGTCACCTTGGGGCAGCAGGAAGAGGGGTGGGGCAGGAAATGGCTAATTTTAAACTAAGCCTCATTGAACTATTTGACCAACTAGACATGTGTGTCTACAACTCTGATTTTTTAAATTTATAAGCATTCTTGTTATAATATAATTATCTAGAAAGTAGTAGGCAATGTGTTGTCTGCTATTATGGGGTGCTTTTTTCCATATAAACTGGGTCTCTATATAATATGTTTTACAGTCCTATATTCTTTTTTTAAATTTTTTAAAGTTTATTTAATTATTTTGAGAGACAGAGAGTAAGTAGGGAAGGAGCAGAGAGAGAGAGAGAGAGAATCCCACGCAGACTCTGCACGTCAGCACAGAGGCCCATACAGGGCTCGGACTCACCACCTGTGAGACCATGACCTGAGCTGAAACCAAGAGTTGGACACTTAACTAACTGAGTCACTCAGGCTCCCTAGTCCCATATTCTTGAATGTAAAAGGCCACACACTCAACAGTCCCAATAATAATAATGCCATTCTGACCTTCTTGCATATTCTAGGTTTTTAGTTTCTTGGATCTGGCATTTAATTTTTTTTCCAAAGCAACCAAACTGCAGCGGTTGGCCCTGAAAATTACAGACTCAGTGAAACAAGCAGATGATGTCCCTTTAAAAAAAAAGTAGGGGTGCCTGGGTGGTTCAGTCAATTAAGTGTCAGACTTTGGCTCAGATCATGATCTCGAGGTTGTGAGTTCAAGCCTCACATTGGGC
Organism: Mungos mungo; assembly: GCA_004023785.1. NCBI lineage: Eukaryota > Metazoa > Chordata > Mammalia > Carnivora > Herpestidae > Mungos > Mungos mungo. Next base: position 14,150 of record PISW01012946.1, on the reverse strand, counting down.
TCTGTGCTGACAGCTCAGAGACTAGAGCCTGCTTATGATTCTGTGTCTCCCTCTTTCTCTCTGCCCCTCCCCCTGCTTGTGCGCTCTCTCTCTCTCTCTCTCTGTCTCTCAAAAATAAGTAAATAAACATTAAAACAATAAAAATAAAATAAAATTTCTACTTGCTTGTGCTATCTCTTCCTTCTGTTAATACAGAGCATCTTTATCTCCATTTATAATGACAGAGAAGCATATGTTCTTTTTTCAAAAAGTACCACTTCAAACTTACATAACTAAAAGTCAGTCCTACAACAAGATTTTCTTTATGATGATGTAGGGAAATAGGCATGTTGATTTGTTTGACTAGATTAAAAAATAAAGATATTTCCTTTTTAATATATCCAATACATGCCAACAGAGCAATACATTTTCACATATGGATTATGGATAATGTGTATTAGATATATTTGAGACTTAACTAAAAGTATAGAGCCTTTTGAAGTTCAGAAATAGGGGCACCTGAGTGGCTCAGTCAGTTAAGCGTCTGGCTTCGGCTCAGATCATGATCTCATGGTTTGTGGGTTCGAGCCCCATGTCAGGCTCTGTGCTGACAGCTCAGAGCCTGAAGCCTGCTTCCGATTCTGTGTCTCCCTCTCAATCTGACCCTCCCCTGCTCGTGCTATCTCTCTCTGTCTCTGAAAAATAAATTTTAAAAAATTGAAGTTCAGAAATAAAAATATGCTCCTTTAAAACACAAAGCAATTTAAAGTGTTGATTTATTTTAATTTACATCCAAGTTAGCATATAGTGCAATAATGATTTCAGGAGTGGAATCCGGGGGATAATGTCCCTTCATAGCTGCAGAAAAGCAGGATGATTCAGTGGGGTAAAGCTGTCTTTCCAAATGCTCGTTTTGGCAAAGGAGAGTTGTTTAAACACCTGGATTTCTGAGACTGTTGTCCTGTTGGATGAAAGTAAATCACTAACTGCTAAAAAGTCTCCTATGCTGCTGTGTTCTTTAACTCGATGTGATGCGCAGCTCTGATAACGTTGATATTGACACTTGCTTTCCTGGAAGGGATATACACTCAACAAAGTTGTGTTTTCAAGACAGAAGAAGGAAGAAGAGGTCTTCTCTGTTCTCCCATATGCTGGGAGATAATAACCTAGGCTTCTGCTTAGTTTCTTGAGTTTGGGAGTTTGTGCTTCCTTTAAGTTAACATTTCTTACCCAGGAACTGCTGGCACACCAGAGGGATGACCCGTGGGTGCCAGGATTTCTCTACCCCCAGGAAACTACGGGGTGCAGTTCCCCTCATGCCCACGGTCACGCACTCGGCTCTCCCACTGCCGGGAACGCCAGCTCTGCTGGCAGTGACTGCTTTTCCGTTCCCTCCCATGACCTTTTTTTTTTTCTTTTAATATTAAGAGTATTTACACTTCTTTGTTGTACAGAAAGTAAAATGGTGCTGTAACTTCATCGTAACTGGTAGCCATGTGGCTCCCACATGGGTTATGACTCATCCACCAACTACTGCTATCTACATTACAGCCAGAGGCTTTCCTAAGAACCTGGGGCCTCCAGGTGGCTCAGTCCTTTGAGTTTCCTACTCTTGATTTCCAACCCCCTTTCCACCCCAGGTCCTGATCTCACGTTTGGGTTCATTGGTTTGTGCTGATGGTTTGAGTCTGCTTGGGATTCTCTCCCTTTCTCTCTCCGCACCCCCCATCTCTTCCTCTGTTTCTCTGCCCCTCCTCTTCAAGCTTGCTGTCTCTCAAGATAAATAAACAAACTTAAAGACAAAAACAAGAACCTGACAACACTTTAGATTTATTGGTGTGAAATCCCCAAACTTAGTGGAAAGCAGAATGCCACAGGAACTATGCCTTTGGGGTGGGTGCATAGGTGTCCCTAGGTCTGTACCACAGGCATTTTTAAAAGTTTATTTATTTATTTTGAGAGAGAGCGTGAGCAGGGGAGGGGTAGAGAGAGAGAGGGACAGTCCCAAACAGGCTTCACATGTTGTCAGCACAGAGCCCCATGAGGGGCTCAGGAACCTGTGAGATCCGAGCAGAAATCAAGAGTCAGAAGTTTAACCAGCTGAGCCACCCAGGTGCCTTTTTTTTTTTTTAATGTTTATTGTGGGGGGGGGGGAGAGAGAAACAGAGCATAAGCAGGGGAGGGGCAGAGAGAGAGGGAGACACAGAATCTGAAGCAGGCTCCACTCTGAGCTGTCAGCATAGATTGTGACCTGAGCCAAAGTTGATGCCTAACTGATTCAACCACCCAGGCGCCCCTGGTTTTTTTTTAAACAGCTACCAACTCCCTCCAAGCAGTCCAATCAATCCTAAAGAAGGTGCTAGCTAGCACTTTCCCTTCCCAGACCCCAAAGGACAGACTTAGCCCACTTTTCACTACCCTCGGCCTCAGGCTTTGCCCTAGGGGGTTCCTTTCTAGCTCCCACATCCACCACAAATTGATGGCAAAGGAAATCTTTTTTCAGGAAGGGCTCAACCTCTGGGTTGCACCCACTTCAGTCTCCTTGATCACTGTGTTGGGGTGCACAGGCTCTAGGGGCTAGCCCAGCTCCTGCCCAGCCCACATCCAATGCTGAGCTTCCAAGACAGTGGATCAAAGACAATCATTGGAAAAACAATGCTTTGTAAAATAATCTCCGGAATCTGTCTGTACCGGAGACCCAAAACTCACCCACCTCACTTAGATCCCAGAATCTTGGCTTATGGTGTGGCTGTTTCCTCTGACATCTTTCACATTTTATGAAAGAACGTATTAACTATGAGGAAATCTATTACCTTGGTATTTAGATGGATTCAGTTTTGGACTTCATCATTAATACGGAAACAGCCCAGCTGCCTAGGAACCCCAAAGGTCAGTGCTAGAGTGGCCTATTGGCAAAACCACATGGACGAGGGAGGTGATAGACGTCTTCGCCTCTTTGCAACTTTGTGTTTTGCCGTATTGGGGTGTTTTTCTTTCTCGATCCTCTTTATAGATTATACAGTCCTAACGGAAACTACAGTATAAGCGCCTCTGCCTGCTCTCAGAACCTGCGGGAGGAGGGACGTCCAGGAACTTTGGAGACTCTCGTCCTTGGACTTGTCCGTGCAAAGGGACCCTCGCTGTCACACCAGGCTGCCACCGCCTCTCCATCATCCCGGGGACCCCTGCTTTCTGCGTGCTCCGCGCTTCCCTTGCAGCAGGTGGTGGCATCTGGCCTCGCTCCCACCCCGCCCGCCCGCAGCCCACGTCACCTCGGCCTTAAGACCCGCCGCGCTAGTCTTTCTACGGAAGTCTCTACGGAAGTCTCTGCTGAGGCTGCAGCCAGAACGCGACCACGCCGGGCCCGGAGAGCAGCGCGCGGGCCGGCGCCCGCTGCAATGGTCCCGGTCCTGCTAACAGAGATCCGGAGCGGACTAGACCCCCGAGGGGCGGGGAGAGCCAAGCTGCTGGAAGACCCTCCCGACCCAGTCGCGTCCCACCGCGCAGGCGTCTCCGGGGAGGCACCGGCCTGCTCTCGCTGCTCCTTGTACGCCTGGGGGACGCCGCCCGGGTGGGTGGCGCGGAGGTGGGGGCACTGAGCTACAACAGCATCTATCTGACCCGGGCATCCACGCCGGGAGGGAAATCAGCGGTGGCTATGGCGGGTGGACCCGGGTGGCTTCCGACCCGGTTCTCACGCCCGAACCCCCAGAGGACGCTTCCAGCTCGTGGGTTCCTGTTTGACTTGCCTAAATGCGTGTGCCCTGTCCCCTGCCCGGGAAGGGAGTCCGTGTGGAAGACGTGGGGGAGAAGGAAGTAGGAAATCAAGCCTCTGATTCTGCAAACGTACACCCTTCCTCTTTGCGTCTTATTGCAGAAATTCTTACAGCATACGGGTCAAAGCCGAGCTGGGATTTGGCTATCGATGGTGAAAGGCGCTGGCGCTGGGTTTCAGGAACTACAAAGCCGAGCGAGTATTTCCTGGGCATGGCGTGGTACCAGGTTCCGCGCCCCGCGCCCCGCCGGGCTCCAGCATGCCCACGAAGAGGAAGGACTCTCGAGCAAGCTGCGCGGAGAGCGGATTGAACCCGCACGTCCCGGGCACTACACACATACTGGGGGCTCCCGGGCGCTTTAATCCAATCCCGGCTCCAGCTGCTGCCCTCACGGGCCCCCTCCCGCCAATCGGCCTTGGAACCTCGGTGTACAGAGCTTCCTCCATTTCACCACCGCCCGCTTTCCTGCCCAGAACCCTTATGTTTCCTAAACACACCGAGGACAGAGGGCCGCCACTCCTTGGGGGTATTTGCAAATGTGAACCATGTCCCCATTCCCCGAAAGTGACCTGTGGAAGTAGAGACCCACGGATGAGGGGCTTATCCTGGTATCACCCCGCAACTCTCCCGAGGAACAGGGAATATCAAACAGATTATAGGAAAGGAACTAATTAATACTGACTACTCACATACAAAGAACCAGGTGCGTTGGATCCATTATTTTATGTAATACTCACACTCTAGGAGAAATACATTATTCATTTTTTAAAGCCTTTTAAAAAACACAGCATTATACAGGAAATGCATAAATAATTAGGTTGATGAAAGTGAACACACCCAGACCTAGGAAACACCCAGAGGCGCTCTGTGCCACACCTCCTCTCTTGCCTCTCCCTCATCCCTACAAGTAAACACTTAATTGACTTTTAAGATTATAGGCTAGTTTTGCCTGGTTCTGAACCCATATTATGCGCTATACAGTATATTCTGGTAGGTCTGGCTTCTTTCACTGAATATTATGTAAGTTACCATCATATTGTATATAGCAAGAGTTTGTTCACTTATACTGGTGTATCATTTCCCTGATGATGAGTGATATTAAACATCTTTTGATGTGTCTATTGGCCAACTAAATGTCTTCTTTAGAGAATGTCTGCTTATTTTTTTCTATCCATTTTTAAATGGGGTTGTTTGTTGTTTTGGATGTTGAGTTGTAGTTCTTTATATATTTTGGATACTAACCCTGTATCAGATATGTCATTTGCAAATATCTTGTCCCATTCTGTAGGTTGCCTTTTAGTTTTCTTGATTGTTTCCTTCACTGTGCAGGAGCTTTTCATTTTGATGTCATCCCAATAGTTTTATATTTGCTTTTATTCCCCTTACCTCATTAGTGCCTGTGCTCTTCTCTAAAATCTTTATAGTCTCAGTCTGATATTTAGGTCTTTAATCCATTTTTAGTTTATTTTTGTGTGTGGTGTAAGAAAGTCGTCCATTTTCATTATTTTGCATGTAGCTGACCAGTTTTTCCAACATCGTTTGTTGAAGAAACTTTTTCCCATTGGATATTCCTTCCTGCCTACGTGTGCATTTTTAAACAATTTCATTTTATTTCCTTTATTGGTTTATCAGTTATAACTCTTTGTCTTGTTATTTTAGTGGTAGCTTTAGGGATTACAATATGTATCTTTAGCTTATCACAGTCTTCCTTCAAGTGATATGATACCATTTCATGTACTGTTATAAGACCTTTACAATAGTATCCTGCCATTTCTCCTTCCCAGGCTTTGTGCTTTGTTCAGATACATTGTACTTCTATAAAAATCATAACGTGTTGATATTATTTTTGCTTTAAACTGCCACTTGTCCTTTAAAGAAGTTCAAATAATATGAAGAAAATTCCTTACCCATGCCAACCATTCCTCGTGGTGGTCGTTCCTATGTGTGAATCCAGATTTCTATCTTGCATCATATTCCTTCAGCTCAAATGAATTTCTTTAACATTTTTAAATGGTGTAAGTTTGTTGATCATGAATTTGTTCAAATTGTGTACGAGGAAAAAATACCTCACCTCTGCTTTTGAAAGATAGCTTTGTTAGATAGAGGCCTAGGTTGATAGTAATTTACATACATTCCTTGTCTCTTATCTTGCATCATTTCCAAAAAATATGCTGTCACCCTCATCTTTGTTCCTTAGGACACAATGTGTCATTTTCTCTGACTGCTCTTAAGATGTTCTCTTTATTCTTGCTTTAAACAATTTAATTATAACAATCTTTGGTAATTAAAAAAATTCTTGTGCTTGAGGTTTGTTGAGAACTCCTTAGGTATATTGACAGTTTTCACTAACTTTGAAAAGTTTTCAGTTATTCTCTCAGTTCTTTCTCTTTCTATTTACATGATTTGTCTTTATTGGGGTAAGCTTATTTTGTTTCAAAGAGCAATCATCAATTATTTTTTTGCAATATATTTTTATACCCTTTCTTGTCCTCTGATACTTCAGGTATATATTGATCAGGCCACTTGACTCCGTTCCATCATTCACTGATGCTCTGTGCTTTAAAGTTTTGTGTCTTATATCAGCTTCTTTCTGTTGCTGTGTCTTCTGTGTACAATGTTCAATATGCCATTAATGCCATTCAGTGTATTTTTCATCTCAGACATTGTTTCATCTTCTAGTCTCTAGAAGCTTAATTTGGATCCCTTTTTTTATATTTTTCTGGTTTCTTTTTATTATGTTTGATGTTTCTTCTGGTTTCTTGGACATATGGAATATGGTTTTAATGTCCACTTCAAACTTGTAGTCTATTAATTATGTTGGCTGTTAATTCTGAATCAATTTCAAATTATTTTTTTTTTCTCTTTATGGTTGTTATTTTCCAGCTTCTTTGCATACATGGTGATGTGTTATCCAATGGCAGATATTGTGTGTTTTTACACGTTGGATGCTGAATGTTTTTGTATTATTGTAAGTATTCTTGCACTTTGTTCTGAGACATGCTTAAGTGACCTGGAATTAGTTTGATCTCTTGGGATCCTATTTTGAAGGTTTGTTATACAGGGCCACAGCAGCACTTATCCAGAGTTAACTTTTAACACCTACTGAGGCAAAACTCTTCTGAGTACTCTCTATGTAATCCCTTGTGAATTTTTGATGTTTTTCACTCTGGCTGGTGGGAGCACACACTACTTCAGGCCCTATGTGAGCTCCAAGGATTGTTTCCTCTAATTCTTTTGAGTGAGGCTTTCTCCAACCTCAAATATTTTCTCATAGACATGGGCTGATGAGTACCCAGCTGAGTACTCAAAGGGGATGCTTTGCAGATTTTAGAATGTTCTCTGTGAAGCTCTCCCCTCTTTGGTATTCTGCCTACAAACTCTAGTTTCCTTGGCCTCCCTGAAGTCCCAACTCTGTCAATTCATTTCACAGAGACTGCCAAACTGTACCTAAGTTTTCCCTTCCCAAACAGCAGCTTAGAAGCTTTCTAAAGGCAGTAAGCTGGGGCAGTCAGAGAGGTCATCTTATTAGTTTCCCATGAAGGATCTTTAATCCTTTAATGACAGATTTCCAATGTCTCTAGACATATTGTTTCAAAAGAGAGGTTAAATATGGTCTCTGTTACTCCATCTTGATGAGAATCAGCTAAGAAGATGAGGCAATTCATATAAAGTTATTGGGGAAATAAATTGAACCCACAATCCCAAGATCAACAGTCACACTCTCCACTGACTGAGCTAGCCAGGCACCCCCTAAGCATTTTAAATGCTATTTTGCAATTTAGTTATTTTAATACTGGATCTTTTAGTCGCTAAGAGTTCTTGATTGAATAAGGATATTCTGTAATTCAGCACTTTAATTTTATTAATTGCTTTCTCAATAAAGTTCATATAAAATAAAAACAAAAATTTTTTAATAGTATGTGTAATATCATTCCACTTAATTTTGTCTAGCACTTTTTATACTTTATCTGATATATTTAAAACAGCTCTCTGGTTTATTGTTAACCTTGAATATTTTTGATTGCTGGGATTGCTTTTTTTTTTTCAGTATTCCTAGAATTAATGCTATTGATTTTTACCTTTGCAAAAAGACCTTTGGGTGCCTGGGTGGCCCAGTTGGTTAAGTGGCCGACTTCGGCTCAGGTCATGATCTCCAGGTTTGTGGGTTCGATCCCCGCTTCGGGCTCTGTGCTGACAGCTCAGAGCCTGGCGCCTGTTTCAGATTCTGTGTCTCCCTCTCTCTCTGCTCCTCCCCCACTTGTGCTCTATCCCTCTCTCTCAAAAATAAATGAAAAACTTCAAACCTCCAGGGAGGGGACTAGAGCTGCTCTGAATGAGCAGAGAGGAGGAAGGAGGAGGAAGGGACTGCTCCATGGAGAAAGATTCGGGCACACACATCCTCCCAGTATAAGGAGCACCTTGAGGCCATCTGAGAGGATTAGTCCAGACCTGACTCCAGTGGCTTCTCCCGGGAGATACAGCACTCCAGCCACTTTGCTGGTGCACAGGTCTCCTTTTGTGGTATTGCGGTCATCAGGTTTCCTCAGCTCAACCCAGCCAAGACTTGTCACTAGAACCAACAGCCTTTGAAATACATGGAAGTCAGTTTTTAAAACAAGATTTGCAAGGAGCACCTGGGTGGCTCAGTCAATTAAGTTCCAGACTATTAACTTTGGCTCAGATCATGATCTCACAGTTGGTGAGTTCAAACCCCTTGTGGGGATCTGTGCTGACAGTGCAGAGACTGCTTGGGATTCTCACTTCTCTCTCTCTCTCTCTCTCAATAAATAAAGAAATAAATATAAAAACATATTTTTAAAAAACAGGATCAGTGAGAACAAAAGGAGAGAGGAGTGGGGGGTTAGGGACAGATAGGCTGATGACCGAGGAACCCTCAACTAGTGAAGTCTCCCTACCCTCTACAGCAGACCTGTTAGAGAACCTCCAGATGATGCCAATCCCAAACTTCAAGCCACCTCAAGCTGGAAGTGAATGAGGCAGAGACAAGCGTTTCCCACTCTGCCCTGTCCACATTCCAGAGCCTCCAGATCCATGAGTATAATGAATGGTTATTTATGCAATTTTAATATCAGGAAATTTGTTATGCACCGATAGTGAATTGTAAAATACCACATTTATTTTCTCTGTCTTTCCCCATTAATATTATGTTCCTGAGATTCATAGGGAGGTGAACCTAACGTTTTGAATCCAAGTCTCCTCTCCCAGATCCAAATTGTGTCACAGAATGTATACACACTCTTTTTCTCTAAGTACTTTCCAAATTTGATATCTTTAGACTTTTACATTTCCTGCAATCATTATAGTTTTTACAATTTTTTGGTTACATGTGCTTCAGAAATCTATAGATCAGTTTGGAGACAATGACATCTCTATGAGATTGTGATTTCCAATCCACCAACATAATATAGATTTCCAAATTTATTTACATTTTCTGCAATGTCTTACAATGCAGTTATATACAATTTTCTGTAAATATCTTGCAACCTTTTTCTACATATCCCTGTATCCTTATTTTCTGAAGCAGTTTTAAATGGTATCTTGAAAAAAAATAGGTTTTTTCTCCTGCCTGTTTGATAATATAACCTCAGTCTCTTCCCACTCAAAGATCTCTGGTTCCAACAAATGGACACATTTTCTCATTGTTCTAATTATTTCTGCACTTTTTAACATATCCAGTCAAATCACCTTCCTTTCAAAACGTTATGCTCTTTAAAAATTTATTCTTGCCCGAATGAATTAGCTGTGACTCCAAGGCAACAGAAAACAGAAGTGATGAAAGCAGTCACTTTAATTGTATTCTTGACATTAACGGATATCACTGGGGATTTTTCCACTATGCAAAATGTTTGCTGTATGTTTTGTTGTAAATCCTTTGTCCATTTGCAAAAGTTTGTTAACATTTCTAATTTCCTAGGCATTTTTATCAGGAATGGGTATTAAACAATTTTTTCTATGAAGACATTAAAAAATTTTTTCCCACATATATATCTTGACGCCAGCTACAAAAATCATGAAATGAAGAACCATTCATGAACCAGCAAACTCAAAGCCACTGGAGTGATAAGTAGGTTTCCCCGAAGGATGGTTACAACATTGACACAGAATACCATAAATTCATATTTCAGTAGCAAACATGGCACATACTTTAAAATAATAAATATAGAACCGCAGTAGAGAAATTAGAGCATAGGGGAGTTCTATTGATAGTTTTTTTTATTTTTTTTTATAATAGTTTATTGTCAAATTAGTTTCCATATAACACCACGTGCTTCTCCCCACAAGTGCCCCCCACCATGACCATCCCCCCTCCCTCCCTCCCCCTCCCCCCTCAGTCCATGGTTCGTCTCCTCCACACTGTTTTCCAGAGCAGCTGCACCAGTTTACATTCCCACCAACAGTGTAGGAGGGTGCCCATCTCTCCACACCCTCACCAGCATCTATAGTCTCTTGATTTGGTCATTTTAGCCACTCTGACTGGTGTGAGGTGGTATCTCAGTGTGGTTTTGATTTGTGTTTCTCTGATGATGAGTGATGTTGAGCATCGTTTCATGTGCCTGTAGGCCATCTGGATGTCCTCTTTGGAGAAGTGTCTGTTCATGTCTTCTACCCATTTCTTCACTGGGTTATTTGTTTTTTGGGTGTGGACTTGGTGAGTTCCTTGTAGATTTTAGATACTAGCCCTTTATCTGATATGTCATTTGCAACTATCTTTTCCCATCTGTCGGTTGCCTATTAGTTTTCTTGATTGTTTCCTTTGCAGTGCAGAAGCTTTTTATCTTGATGAGGTCCCAATAGTTCATTTTTGCTTTCATTTTCCTTGCCCTTGGGGATATGTTGAGTAGGAAATTGCTGCGGTTGAGGTCAAGGAGGCTGTTTCCTACTTTCTCCTCATAAACCGTTGGTGGGAATGTAAACTGGTGCCACCCTTCTGGAAAACAGTGTGGAGGTTCCTCAAAAAACTATCCATAGAACTCCCCTATGACCCAGCAATAGCACTCTAATGATTTACCCAAGGGATACAGAAGTGCTGATGCATAGGGGCACATGTACCCCCATGTTCTTAGCAGCACTGTCAACAATAGCCAAAACATGGAAAGAGCCTAAATGTTCAGCACCTGATGAGTGGATCAAGAAGATGTGGTATATATATACAATGGAGTATTACATGGCAATGAGAAAGAATGAAATATGGCCATTTGTAACAAGGTGGATGAACTTCGAGGGTGTCATGCTAAGCGAAGTAAGTCAGGTGGAGAAGGAGACATGCCATATGTTTGCACTCATAGGTCTAACAGGAGAACAGGAGAAACCTAATGGAGGAACAGGGGGAGGGGAAGAGGGAAAGAGAGTTGGGGAGAGAGAGGGATGCAAAATCTGAGAGACGATTGAATACTGAAAAGGAACCATGGGTTTAAGGGAGAGGGGGAGGGGGGGAAAGAAGTGGTAGTAATGGAGGAGGACACTTATGGGGAAGAGCACAGGGTGTTATATGGAAACCAATTTGACAATAAACTATTAAAAAATAAAATAAAATAAATTTTAAAAATTTTTAAAAATAATTAAAAAAAGAGAAACTAGAGCATAAACAGCACGAAGTATATAGATTTGTTGAGACAAATGACATTTCTAGGCACAGATTTAGGCAGAAAAGAGGCATAGGTTAATGTGTATGGGTTTGCACACAAATAGAATCTGCATAATTTACACTGTTAGCCATACAACTAGATATCACTTACCAGTCAGCACATTGCATGCCTAATAAAACACAGGCACATGGTAAACTATATGTATCCTTTATGTATCAAAAGGGATGCAGGGTTACTCAGTGGGTTGAGTGACCGACTTTGCTTAGGTCACCATGGTCTCAGAATCCACGGGTTTGAGCCCTGCCTCAGACTGTGTACTGACAACTCAGAGCCTGAAGTCTGCGTCTGATTCTGGGTCTCCTTCCTTCTCTCTGCCCATCCCTTTTTCACTCTCTGTCTCTGTCCCTCAAAATTAAACAGACGTTTAAAAAAAGGAAAATCATTTAGCGTCAATATCATTCATGAAACTATGCTTTTTAATTAGATAAAATAAAGTTCTACTTTACATGTAGAACTTACAAAAAGCTAAATGGTTGTCCAGAAAGTCTAATTAACTAGCTCTGCTGAGGACTTTATGCTGTGTGTGTGTGTGTGTGTGTGTGTGTGTGTACACTTCTCTCAAATAAACAATGGATTTGTAGTTAATAGCTGTACATGTAAGAAAGCATCAAACAAACCTAAAGCTGCAAAGACATAATGATTTTTCTAAATGTTTACTTTGAGGCAGAGAGAGAGAGAGAGAGAGAGAGAGAGAGAGAGAGAGAAAAGAAGGGAAGGGTGAGAGAGAGAGTGGAAGGGGATCCCAAGCAGGTTCTGTGCTGACAGCAGAGTACCTGATGTGAGCTCAAACTCATGAACTGTGACATCATGGCCTGAGCCCAAGTCTGACACTTAACCAACAGAACCATCCAGGTGCCCAAGACATAATGTTAATATAGGTGAAAATTCACTTGAATTTAATGAATGAGTACTGAACTTTATCAGAAATTTTCATTATCCATACAAATGATCATTTGATTTTTCTCTTTTGATTTGTCATGAATTACACTGATTGTGTTTCAAAAGCTAGAATCAACAGTGAATTCCTAATTTAAGCTATCCTGGTCATGATGTATTATCATTTTACATTCTGATGGATTTAGTTTGCTAACGTTTTGTTTAGAATTTTCTCATTTAGACATGGTGATGATGACCAACAATTGTTTTTTCATGCTTTACCTCTTCAATTGGGTATTAAGGTAATAGTAGCTTCATAAAATTAGTGAGGGAATGTTTTCTCTATTTTCTTCAACAGTGGCAAGGTCATCAAACACAAAGTCTGGGGAACTGTTCCAGATTAAAGGAAATTTAAAAACAGGTAAATAAACATAATGATCCTAGATTGAATTCTAGACCAGAACATTTTTACCGCCATGCAGCATTCACTGGACAATGGATAAACTTCAAATAAGGTCTACAAATAACATAACAGCATCTATCAGCATAATCTCTGAGTTTTATTATCGTACTGTGAGTGTCCTTAGTTTTAGGAAACACCTGCTGACATATTAGAGGTGAAGGACTCTCATGTCTGCAACTCATTCTCAAATGTTTCAGGGGGAAATTGGCAGTAAGGGGGTACACAGGGACAAGGAGAAAGAAGGCCATCAGGATAATTTACGCTCTACAGACTTTGATCAGTGTGACTTCTAGTATCTAAATTTAAATATTCGCCTTACACTCTGTGCAAACCTTTACAAGTTTTGCTATAAGTAAGGCCTGATGTTAGTTACTACTTGGGAAATAAAATGAGACACCTTTCTTCATGAGATACAGAGGTGCGTGGAGGGGACAGAGCTTGAAAAGGTATCATGTCAATCCAGGATGTCACCCCAGAGGTCTTAGCACAACAGTGCAGAGCAGAAAGTGAGAGGAGACTCCCTGAAGAGATAGGTAGTATATGGAAGCATTTCTGGCATTCTCAGAAATCTTAACAGAGGGAAACATGATAAAAGACAAAACCATCTGTATTTACACACAATGAGAGCTCATACAATCTTGTTGGGCATGAAAAATCTCTGTGACACTCATAGCGGGAGAATAATTGTTTCTGATGCAATGTAAAAGACATTCAACCAAACACATTGACTCTCCCTCCCTTCACCTTGTCTCAAATCTAGAGGCAAAACAGGTGCTATGGATTTTAGGGTCAGGTAGATTCCCCAATGTGCGAAAGGGAATCTCATACTGGTTTTCAGAACTACATCAAATACACTGCAAATGTGATCCATGCCTTGAATAGGGAAACAGAGAAAAAAGGATGAGATCAGCACAGCCTTATTCAAGGGAGAAAAAAAGGGAGGTTGTAGCAATGAGGATGTGGTAGACATGGGATGCACCATGCAGCCCCCCTTCAAGGAAAGACTTGGTACCCAGATTCTGAGAAAGCCATCCGCACAGCTTCTAAATGCCAGCTCCTGGAGATCTGGCCTCACTTGGGGATGAGCTGCATTGCCTGTGGTCATGAGCAACTCCTAGGCTCACAACTCTCACCTGGCTCCTGGAAAATGAGATATGTGACAATATAAAGGACCAGCCACTCAGCTCAATGCAAGACAACTCTGTTGGGCACAGTTTACACTACAACATCCTGCTGAGTTGGCTGAGATTGTGAAGACAGATGCATCACAGTTCAACTTTTTTCTCTGCTCTATTCTGCTTTCTTCTGCTTTTTTTCATCATGTCCATCTGTCCTATACATCTTGGACCTGAAATTCGATCTCAGCATCTGTTTCCAGAGAATTCAGCC
>PISW01012945.1:0-29117 GCA_004023785.1 Mungos mungo | reverse complement strand
TACAGAAATTAAAAGGTTAAGTACCAACTAGTTAATCACCTAATTTCACAGCTATCTGAAGTGGCAATCGTTATTTAGCAGCTTATCTATGATACATTCAAGATACATGATACAATTTATTACTTGCCTATAAGCTAAAACACAGCCTGCTTAATATCTTTCCTTAAATTCCACCTCTATACTACAGTATACTTGAGGTGTTTGCTGTATAATTGGATTTAATGAAATGTTTAGAGGTGCAGTAGGCATGACTTTGAGTAGATAATGAAAGAAAATGCAAAATGCTTATTGATTTATGATGTGGCTTCATCTTAGCTTGGACAAAGCATGCAGTATTTAATACATAGTAGCAGAATATTTACTACTGAAGCTTGAAAAGATGTGAGTTCTTTGTGTGCAACCTTTCATTTATGCATGTGACAGGGTTATCGTTTTTTAAATATTTTTACATTGTAGTACTTGTTTTGCTTGTTGGTGGTGTTTGCTTATTTAATACATTCTGTCAAGGACAGGAATTACATGCTGTTTTTTCTTTTTTCTTTTTCCCCCCTAGGGAGTGTGTCTTGGGTTTTTCCCTTATTATTTTCTTTACTTTTTTTTTTTGCATGACCCCTCTTTTTACCTGTTTTTATTATTGTCTTCCCTACTGCTGTTATTATGGTGCTTTTGTGAATGTGATCATTTTGATGTTATATTTTCTATATGACTATAGATGTTTAGGAATTTAATTGACTTTTACTGATTTTATTTGATTTTCTTGGTTTTTTATACACCTTCCTTGCTTGATTCAATCAATCCTTAATACCAATAATACATCTATAGATTTTTAAAGAATTTTTATGTAATCATATTGTTAATGATTAACAATTTTGATTCTTCCTTTTGAATCTTATTACTTATCAATTATTTTCTCTAGTGTCATGTTTAAAAGAAGCAGTGAGAAAAGACATCCTAATCTTGTTAACAATAATTTCCTATATTTTCATCGTTAAGTATGAGAATTAAAATGCATTTTGATGAATTTTCTTTATTAATTAAAGGATGTTTTTCCCCATATCTAGTTTATTAATATGTCTTACCAATAATAGGTGTTAACTGTACAAGAATGTTTTTTTAATGCAACCACTGAGAAATACCGTTTTCCTTTGGTAAATTTTATATTTATATATTTTATATGTAATTATAAATCTTAAATTAATATTGCCATATTTAAGATCATCTAATAATTAATGGATCATAGAACCAAATGTAAAATTCTATAACATAAAACTTTTAGTAGAAAACAGGAAAATAACTTCATGACCTTAAATTTGGCAACAAATTCCTAGCTTTAACATTAAAAGAAAAATATCATTAAAAAATCTTATTAAAACAAGCAAAATTTTGCTTTTTGAATATCTCTATTAAGATAATAGAAATATAAAGTCACAACCTGGAATAAAATAACACAATTGCATTTCTGACAAATTAAAAATGTAAAAAACTCAACAACAATTAACAAATAGCATAATTTTTATTTTACTTTTTATAATAGTTTATTGTCAAATTGATTTCCATATAACACCCAGTGCTTCTCCCCACAAGTGCTCCCCTACATGACCATCACCCCCTTACCCCCCTCTCCTCCTTCAGCCCTCAGTTCGTTTTCAGTGTTCAATAGTCTCTTATGATTTGTGTCCCTCTCTCTCTCCAACTCTCTTTACCCCTTCCCCCCCACCCATGGTACTCTGTTAGGTTTCTCCTGTTAGACCTATGAGTGCAAACATACGGTATCTGTCCTTCTCCACCTGACTTATTTCACTTAGCATGACACCCTTGAGGTCCATCCACTTGGTACAAATGGCCATATTTCATTCTTTCTCATTGCCATGTAAAACTCCATTGTATATATATACCACATTTTCTTGATCCATTCATCAGTTGATGGACATTTAGGCTATTTCCATGATTTGGCTATTGTATAAAGTGCCGCTATTAGAAAGGAGCATAATTTTTTAAATGGGCAAAATACCAGAATACTAACTTCTTCTGAAAAAATATATATGAAAAATGACCATAATAAAATAATACTTCATATTAACAGTCATTAGAAAAATGCAGAATAAAACCATGATGAGATACTACTAGACAACAATCAGAGGGCTTTAAAAAAATAAAAGCAAAGGAGAAAAAAAACAGACAATGCTAACTGCTAGCAATAATATACCAAGTAACTAAAACTCTCCTACATTGTTAGTAGTTATACACAATGGTACAGCCACTTTGAAAAAGTTTGTCAATATCTCCTTATAAAGTTATATTAATACTTTCCATATTACATTGCATCCTCTTTGCAATGATGTAGATGGAGTTAGACAGTATTACTGTAAGCAAAAGTAGTCAGTCAGAGAAAGATAAATGCCACATGATTTCACTCAATGTGTAATTTAAGAAACAAAACAAAGGAACATAGGGGGAGAAAAAGATAGGAATACCAAGAAACAGAGGGGAGGTGGTTGGAGGAAGAGTTAAATAGGTAATGGGGATTAAGTAGGGCATCTGTTGTGATGAACACAGTGTGTTGTATGTAAGTGATGACTCACTAAATTCTACACCTTCAACTAATATTATGTTATATATTAACAAGCTGGAATTTAAATAAAATTTTGGAAGAAAAAAATCTTATATGTGAATTTACACATTACCTTTATTCATAATCTCCAAAACCTGGGGGGCAACAAATATATCCTTGAATAGGTGGATGAATAGCAACCTCTAGTACATGCATACAAAGGAATTCTATTCAATGTAAATAGGAATTACCTCCCAAACCCAAAAAACCCATGGATGAACTTCAAATGCATTTTACTAATCTATTTTTAAATTTTTAATTTATTTTTGGGAGAGAGAGAAAGAGACAGACAGACAAACAGAGCAGGACCAGTGAGGGTCAGAGAGAGAGAGGGAAACACAGAATCTGAAGTAGGCTCTGGCTCTGAGATGTCAGCACAGAGCACAATGCAGGGCTTGAACTCACAAACCCAGAAATCATGACCTGAGCCAAAATTCAATGCTTAACCAACTGAGTCACCCAGGCACCCATGCATTTTACTAACTTAATGAGCCAGACCCAAGGGCCATGTATTTTATGATTCCAGAAATTGCTTCTGAAATACTGGTTTATGGGAATTAATTACAGATGAAGCTTGCCTAATAACTATTAAATTGAGCCTGAGACATAACTGTAGTAGATTGCTGATGTTGAGAATTCTCCCGGAGTCCAGCTCCAACAGGTCCAGGGTTCCCTGAAAGATGGACGGTATTGGCATGAGAGAGATGAGAGAGCCTCAAGTTTCTGATCACCAGGCAGGCATCTCTGCACTGACCTGATTCTCTATATTTATTAATACTGAAAGTTACAAGGAGCAGAAAGAGAAGCATGTGCTTAGTAAACGATTTCTCATAGATAATTTTTTTCAGCACAATTTTCCAGAACATGGATTCTGCAGAAGTTACAGTTCTAATCCTAGTAGTAATGATTGTCGTAAAAAACTTAGCTACAGGCACTCATGTTTATTTTATGGGAAGGGCAGGTATTTTTTAGCGTACATTTTTTTCCATAGTACGCATAAGACTAAGACATACAAAACTTCCAGTATAGCCCTAAGAAAGCAACCTTTAACCATGAGGCAAACAGCAATGTTTAATAAGATCAGTCTATTATGAGTAAGGGTCATTAGGCTGTTTATAGCTTTAAGAGAAAGTGCCCAGAAAAAGAGGATACCCAGGAGACACAATGTCTACCCTCACAACCACAAGGACAGATGATATCTACTTTGCATAAGTTGCAGGGCTGACTTTTGCAACATTTACCCTAGCCCAGGAGGTATTAAGTCCACTAGTTAATTATAAGGGTTTTCAGAGCAGAATGGAATGTAGGAGTAGTGACAACCTTATACGCTAGTTTTCTTGAATTAAGGGGTTGTCCCTGACCAGGTATAATCACCACACCAAGGCCAGAATGAGAAGACAGCTTGCTCTTGATTTTAATTGGCAAGGCACTCTGAGGTCTGGTACTCAAGCAGAAATGATAGTTACAAGAGGGTAGATATTGGTCGCCGCCTAGTGGCAAGAGACCTTGCAAACTTATAGTACCCTCACCAGGAATTTTCACTCAAAGGGTGAGTTCAGAATTCCCACCATTCCTGGTTCTCTGATACCTTTAAGATTAAGTCCTGGGAGATTCAAATCACTTTATACATTCTCAAGGAGCCCTCTGCCTATCACACTTTACATTCAATTCTCAAGTAACCATTCACAGTCTGTCACTATCTTTCTCTAATACATGAATAACCCATCTATTTTATATTCCACCCCACCTTGCTCCAACTACTCCCGTTATATCTCCATAAAAATTTAAATACTTGAGATACTTCATCAGTGTTGATCATTTTTAAATTTATCATTTAAAAGTTTTAGTAATTGCTCCACTACTGCACTTAACAAGGGGCTGTTTTTCACCAATCATAAATTAAAAAAAGTCCTTACTGACACCTTAACGGTGGTTTAAAAAGTTCCAAAATCTCATTTTAGAGTCTGCTTCCTAGGAATCTCTCTGGCACTAACTGTTACTGCTTCCATTCCCCTGGAAAAATAATCTGAAGTGACTTATTGTAGACTTTTTTGGGGAAAAAAGACTCTTAGGGATGAAGGGAGAAGGAATGGGTAGAATGTTGAATAGTGATTCTGGGTCAGACTTTAGAAATGTCCCAGATGGAGGCAGGAGGATCAGGCTTTTGCATCCTAGTATCAAAGAGTCTTTAGATAAAAGCTGATCCGAGGGAGGGTCGTTTGTTTTGAACAAAGCAGCTCCCTTGGACCAAGGGCAATTCCCAGGGAACCATTCATCAGGCACAACTACTAGCACCTGGGATAATGAGTAACTCAGTTCTGAAGGGAAGACCTTATCAGTGTAATACAACATCCAATACAATGGCTCAATGAATTACCCTGAGCCTAATGTTTTCATTTTGCAAGTTTTTAGGTGTCATAAAAAGCAGTCATACTTCATTGCAAATCTTGTAATTATTATTGACCCCATTCTGATTACCACTGTATTGCTTGATTTCCCAAAGATTTCCCCTCCACATGTAGCTCATCCCAATTAACCACAGGTAAAGGCTTACGTAGATATGATGCCACTGCATGTTAGAGGTTACCATCTCATTTATCACCAAAAATTAGGTCTTTATTTCATTCAGAAGAGTAGACAGAAAAAAAAATTCAAACTCTCATGTTAAGAGTCTACCTTTAGGAAAAAACTCCCACAATTGTATTAGGTCAAATTCCTTAGAATACTGAACCTGAGACAATGATTAAGTGGTATGTTTTGTTAAGGAAGCAGAGTCCCTGGATTGTAAGAGTGGATGGAAAATAAACAAACAGAAAAGGAAACAGGGAATTAATGAGGGAGCATAAGTAAGCTGAGAGCAAAGTACAAGCAAGCACCCCAGCCCCCCAATCAGGTGGGATATGTGTGATATTCCTCAGGCATCCTGGCTGCCCAAGAACAAAGGAGCATAAAAACAAATGGTTAGCTGATAGAGATCACAGTCATGCAAGACATGAGTCTCCATCCATTTACATATGTCTTAGTAAATTACAAGAAAAAGATAATTTTAGCAATAGCCTAATCTCATGAAACCCAGAGACTCATTTTCCTAGAGCCCCAACATCACCTTATCCTCTATGGTGATGTGGGAAACAAAGGCAAGAAGAAACGGCAGGTAAAGTTAAATTTCCTTATAACCTGCACCCCATTGACAAATACTTGAGGCAAATACAGAGTATAATATTTCTCCAGGAACCTTCTACTGTCCTAATGTTAATGCCTTACTAGAGGGGAAACAATCTTAGCTTGACAATAGCTAGCCCTCAGGTATCTTAGGTATTTCAAGAGTCCTTCTGGAGACCTCCCTTTTGCCTTTACTTCACCCAATTCCATAGTGTATAATCAGTTACAACTCCAGTGCATCTCTTTCTGCCCACAGGTCATTTCCCCATGCTTTAATAAAATAACCTTTATTCATCAAAGATATCTCAAGAATTCTTTCTTAGTTGTCAGCTCCTGACATCCAACACTCCAAAAACCCATTAAGGGGAAGCTATACAAGGTGATATAGTAACATGTTAGACTTTGCTTCATAAAAAGCCCCCAGGATATATTGCTTGTCATTTGGTTGATGCTATAAGGGAATCACACAGGAAGACTCTGGAGCTGATCATGGGATCCTGTTTTCCATTGGCCAAAATTTATCCTGCAGGGAATGAATTCATCTGTACTCCCAAATGGCATCATGCAGCAAACACCAGTGCTTACTGAGGAAGCCAAATGTCTGTAAGATCAGAATTTAGGATATGTGGTAATCAGTCTGGCCATACAATATCAGTCAAAAGAAGACCTTTCTGGTAAATGACTTAAGAGCCCTAGGATGCAGGATCATATAGGTCTAAGCAAAGTTCGAGGAGACAATGTCACTGAGAGTATGGAGGCACAAAAGTTGTGGCCAATGCAATATCTATGTAGTGTTTATCCTAAGAATCCAAGGTTGGATTAACATAAGGAAAGCAGTAAATGACACTCAACTTGATATAATTCAACACATAAACACATAAACAAGCC
This sequence comes from Mungos mungo, assembly GCA_004023785.1. Taxonomy (NCBI): domain Eukaryota; kingdom Metazoa; phylum Chordata; class Mammalia; order Carnivora; family Herpestidae; genus Mungos; species Mungos mungo. Next base: position 22,456 of record PISW01012945.1, on the reverse strand, counting down.
GATGGAAACTTTTATCTAAGTACAAGTCAGAGAGAAAATCCTGGGAACGTAAATTAAAAATGCATAAATTATTGAACAATTTATTGAAATCCCTTAGATGTGTGATTGTAGAAAATAGTTTAACAGTGCCACTACAGTAAGAAAAAATAATTTTATTGCAATAAAACTTATGCCTTTATTCCTGCTTTTTCCTGAAATCCAAGACAAACACATTTTGGGGGAGGAATGAAATTCTTTAGGCAAAGTAAACAAATATTTCATGCATATAAACACTGCTGTTTATAATTATTGAAATCTCCCTATTAAAAATATAATTACATACATGAATGTAATTTTAGATGCAATTCGGTAAGTATGCAAAGCAAAGGATTTTTGATAGAATTTATAGATAAGAAACTACAAATCATAGTGTGGACTATGCACAGCTATCTTGCCAATCATATTGATGCAAATTAAAATAAAAATGCTGTGACAAATTCGTTAAAATAAAAAGTTAATCAACATAGATGGATAAGAATCAATAGTGCTAGGGCTGCAGGAAAACAGTCTCTATTAATAGCTACATTATAAATTAAATAAACTTTCTTGATAGAAATAAAATAAGTTGTACCAAGAACCATCAAACAATTTCTATAATTTGATGGAGTCAATATAACAAGCAGTGCCAAAATAGTACAATGGCTGAAACACAACAAAAGTAAAGTGTTTCACAACCACTCTGATTATTGTCATTCTGGGCTCAGATTCTCTTCATCTTGATGTTATGCCATCTTCAATATATGGCTTCCAATGTCACAATGCTCATTTGTATTCAGCTAACAGAAGGGGAAAAAACACTGGAGGCATATATGGGATGTTTTAAATGACTAGAAATAGAACACTTTGTTTATATTTAATTCTGTTATTTGCAGTTTAAACACATAACCATACCTAATGAGAAGTTAGGGTAAGAACCATACACTTGCTTTGTGCTTAGAAAGAAAAAAAAAAGTGGATTTGGTGAATAACTATCCAGTCTCTGCCACACACTAATTTTTCACTTTTTTCCACCACAACTAATACCAAGAAAATAACCCAGAAAGACATGAAGAATATTTTATAAAGGTGCACATGTTAGTGCTTTTTAATAGATAAAAGTGTCAGAACTTTCTCTTCCTTCACTAGAACATAAAAGTTCCATTAGGACAGGATTTTTGTAGGCTTACTGCAATACTCCATATCTGGAATAATGCCTGAAATTTAGTATGTAATTGACAAATATTTGTTAATTGAATTAAAGAATGACTCAATTTATCTGTCAGTAGCAAAATAATCCCAACAAGAGTCAGGTATTGGATAGTACAGCAATACTCTGTGGTTGCACACAGTAGTAACTGATGAAATTAAATTCAGGCAACCATGCAGAAGACTTTAAGAAAAAAATTACAGAAATAAATAATGGTACAAATAATCAGACAATTGTTTTCAAGGAGATAAAGTAGGGTATACAAATTTTTTTTGGTTATAAATTGTAGGCAGCACAAAGTAATAGAGGAAACTAGTGGAAGATATTGGTAAATATGTGGCAGGCTGGAGTTCATTGAGAGAACACTAATTTTCAAGAAAGCTGGTAAGTCTAAGACAAGGTAATGATTTCAGAGAACTAGGTATTAGTTATTTTTTATTTTTCAATTTAATAACTTTGATATATTATATATTGTGAATTTTTAAACTTTATTTTAAAAAAATTTTAACATTTATTTATTTTGAAAGAGTGAGAGAGACAGAGCATGAGCGAGTGAGAGCAGAGAGAGAGGGAGACACAGAATATGAAACAGGCTCCAGGCTCTGAGCTGTCAGTACAGAGCCCCAAGTGGGGCTCAAACTCACAGTGGTGAGATCATGACTTGAGCTGAAGTCAGACACTTAACCAACTGAGGCACCCAGGCGCCCTTATATATTGTAAATTTGAGGTATACATTGTGCAACTTTGATACACTTATGTTATGTGATTGTCATTAAAGTGGCATTTATCACATTAAATCATTATAGTAAATTGTTATTTTATATATATGCTATATGTAAATATATAATATATAGTATAATTATATTTTATAAATATATAATGCCTGCTATATATAATATACATAATTATATTATATAAATATAAATTATACAAAGTATGATTGTAATTATAATCATAATATAACTTATATAATATATAGATTACATATAATGATAATTTATAGTCATTGTAAATTATATAATATATAAACTATATATTATATAAATATATGATATAATTTATTAATTTCAATTTATTAAATTCTTTATAATTGTTGACTTATATATAATATATCAATATAAAATATATACAAATTATTAAATTTATATACAATTTATATATAATATATAAATTATATAAATATATTATACTATGTATTAGATCCGTAAGGCTTCTTTACTACTCATTATCAGTCTGAATCCTGAGCATAAGTAATCATCATGGAGATGCAAATAAACACTGCAGTGTGATATCACCTCATACCTGCTAAAATAGCTATCATCAAGAAGCCAAGAGACAAGTTCTGGTGAGGACATGGTAGTGGGAAAAGTAGTAGGTAAACTTTTAATTTGGAAATTCAGGCACTGCAGATGATCCAGGAACTGAAATAATGGAACCAGAACACAAGTTTTGAAGTAGCGAGAAATAAAGTTGATTTGACTCTAAATTTTAACTCCAGAATTGGTCCATAAATTTAAGAGGAGTACAACGTAATCAATGTAAGTTTAAGGCTCTGGTATAGGTTTTTAGGAACTATCAGCTACGTGATGATATGTTTTATTATAGTAACAACATAATAATTAATCGAAGTTTTTTATACTTCCTGCTTATGGTAGCTTTAGCTGTATCCCATTGATTTTGAACTGTTGTGTTATCATTTTCATTTGGTTCCATATATTTCTTTTTTCTTCTGTAATTTCCTGGATAAGCCATTTATACTTTAATAAGATGTTCTTCAGCCTCCATGCATTTGTGGTCTTTCCAAATTTTTTCTTCCAGTTAACTTCACATTTCATAATGCTATGGAATGAAAATATTCATGCTATCATCATAATCATTTTCTACTTCTTGAGACCTGATTTGTGACCAGTATGTTATCTATTCTGGATGAAGTCTGATGTGCACATGAAAAGAATGTGTATTCTGATGCTTTATGATGAAATGTTCTGAATATACCTGTGAAGTACATTTGGTTCACTGAGTCATTCACAGCCATTGTTTCCTTGTTGATTTTCTGCTTAGGTGATCTTTCCCTTAATATAAGTGAGGTGTTAAAGTCCCTTTCTATCATTGTATTATTATCAATGAGATACTTTATGTTTGTTATTAACTGTTTTATATATTTGGTATCCTATATTGGGGACATAAATATTAATAATTGCTAGATCTTGTTGGATAGACCCCTGTATTATGTATAATGCCCTTCTTCATCTCTTGTTACAGTGTTTGGTTTACAATCTAGTTCATCTGATAGAAGTATGGCTACTCCAGTTTTCTTTTGGCATCCATTAGCATGATAAGTGGTTCTCCACCCCTTCTCCCTATACTCTTCAGGGCCCTATATTCTTCAATCTGGAAGTGTTTTTAGGTCTAAAATGAGTGTCTTCTAGAAAGTACATAGATAGATTTTTTAAAATCCATTTGATACCTTAATTTTTTTTAATTGGAGCATTTAATCCATTTACAGTCAGAGTGATTATTGAAAGATATGAATTTAGTGCCATTGGGGTTTCTGGAGATTTTCTCTGCTATTTTCCATTCTTTGTTGCTTTTGGTCTTTCTCTCCCACCAAAAAATTCCCCATTCCCCTTTAATATGTCTTGCAGAATTGGATTTAGTAGTCACAAGTCTTGTCATTTTTGTTTGTCTGAGAAACCCTTTACTTATCCTTGGATTCTGAGTGACAGCCTTGCTGGGTAAAGTGTTCTTGGCTGTGTATTTTCCCCATTCAGCATGTTGAATATATCATGCCACTCCCTTCTAGCCTGCCAAGTTTCTTTGGAGATGTCAGCTGCTAATCTTATTTGTCATCCTCTGTAGGTTAGGGATTTCTTTCCCTTTCCTGCTTTCTGGATTCCTTTACTTTCTTTGTATTTTGCAAATTTTACTATGAAATGTCTTGGTGTTGCCCTGCTTTTTTTATTTTGATGAGAGTTCTCTGTGCCTCCTGGATTTGAAAGTCTGCTTCCTTTCCCAGATTAGGGAAATTTTCAGCTATAATTTGTTCAAATATTCCCTCTGTTCTTTTTCCCCTCTCTTCTTCTTCTGGGACTCCAATAATATGAATATTATACTTTATGAAGTCACCTAGTTCCTACATCTACATTTGTGATACAATATTTTCCCTTCCCTCTTCTATTCAGTTTCACTACTTTCCATAATTTTGTCTTCTATGTCACTAATTCATTCCTCTGCTTCTTCCATCCTTGTGGTCATGAGATTCAGTTAGTTGTGCAATTCAGTGATAGCATTTTTTTTATTTTGGCCTGATGGGTTTTTTGTTTGTTTGTTTGCTTGTTTTTGTTTGTTTGTTTTTTTGTTTTGACTTTTATCTCTGTTGTAAGGGACTTCCTGGTGTCTTTTTTGCTTTTCTCAAGCCCAACTAGTATCTTTATCATTGTTTTAATTTCTGATTCAGGCATATTATATCTGTTTTGATTAGATCCTTGGCCATGACTTCTCCTTGTTATTATTTTGGGATGAATTCCTCTGTCTTGTCATTTTGTCTAGGTCTCTCTCTTTTGTGTGTTCAGAAATCCTGTTGTATTTTTTGCTCCTGAGAGTAATTCCTATATTATGAGGCCTTATATACTTTAGGACCTAGAACTTAAGGAAATATTTCTGGTGTATGCTTTCTGCACTTTGCTTTTGTGGTTTGAATGCTCTTCACCTCAGGTCAGTCCTCTGCAGAGTTTTTCTTGCCTGCAGTGGACAGTGTTTGGACCTTGTCCACTGTGTGGTGAGTTTTAACTAGGTGTGTTTTGATCTGCTTGTCAAAAGAGGTTAGATCTGATTTTCCCTAGAGCTGAAGCTTTGCAACACTCTATGGTTAGTCTCAGTACATGTGGGAGGTGAGGCTTGTGCTGGTCTTCTGGGGAAGGGTACTACTACTGCTCTGCTTCTCAAGGAAGCTTGTCCTAGTTCAGAAACACCTAAATAATACAATGGGGTGGGGCTTGGTGTAAGTAGCCCAAGACTCTACTATGAGTGCTGTGCTGCTCACCAAAGTCAGTCTATGCTGATGGGCAGTGTTGGAAAAAATGGCATCAGCCAGCTCGCTAGTCCCCGGATAGGAGAGTTTGTCCCTGCTGCTGTTTAGGAAGCCCTCAGATAATAGCAAAGAATCTCCCTCCATTAGTCCAAGGCATCATTCAGATCCCTGACATGACCCTGTCTGTGTTCATGCCATCTGCCCACCTGAAAGCACAGTACTCCTGCATTTTATATCAGACATGCCATTTGGGTTTCAAAACTTCAAATTTTAGGAACCCAGCATGGCACAGACCCCCACTGATCCTCTGGGGAAGGGTCTTGTGGTACTGCGGCTGGAGCTGCTTTGTCCCAGAAGGGTAGTCTTACTTAAGCATAGAGGCATATGCAGCTTATGGTAAAGCCCAGAATAAACTTGGCATCCAGGTTAGGGACTTTCAGGAGGTGACCTTTTCCTATGCTAATGAGTATGGAGGCTCAATGATGCCTACAGGCTCTTTTGTTCCCTGAACAGCAGTGCCACCTCTCCCAAATGCCCTCCAAGAAAACAGTTTCTTCCAGTGCAACACAAAGGACCGCACTATCTACTTCTGGGCCTCTGCCCTCCTTCTTCACAGGAATAGGTATATGCCTGCCACGCTTTACCAGGCAATGTTGTGGATTTGAAAACCTTAGACGTTGAGTTCTGCTGCTTTTAACTACTTGCTATATTTGGCCTCTCTTGTTTTCCCTATCAATGGTTTTGGGGAAGTGTTTTTCTTGTGCAATGTCCTGCACCCTAATCTCTCTCTCTCTCTCTCTCTCTCTCTCTCTCTCTCTCTCTCTCTCTCTCTCTCTCTCTCTCTCTCTCTCTCTTTTCTCTCTATCTCTCCCTCTCTTTCTCTTTCTATTTCTCTTTCTCTTTCTCTTTCTCTTTCTCTTTCTCTTTCTCTTTCTTTCTCTCCTCTCTTCCTGATCAAGGCTTCCTCCCTTCTACAGTGCCCATGATTCATTTCACCCCCAAAAAACATCTCTGTACTGCCTAGATCCACGATGTGGCCTCTTTTCTCCTTCTTGTTGTGAGTTTGTTCCTTCAGTCTTCAGATAAATTTCTCAGGTGTTCAGAATGATTTGATATTTATCTAGTTGTTTTCAAGGGCTAAGGCATACATAACACCCCCCCTACTCCTCCTTTATCTTAACTGTAAATCTTTGGGTGTCTTCTTTTATAGCATGTCTATTCTTGTATTCTGTATTTATTTATATCTTGGTGGTCTTTTATTTTTTATTCTTTGGTTATATTTCTGATGCTATGTTTTTCCATCTTCATTACTAATTTATTTCATAACTGGAACATTGTACCTGTTACTACCTTTCATTTATTTCTGCCATCCCCCCAACCACTTGCCCTCTGGCAACTACCAGTTTTTTATCAGTATTTAAAAGTTTTTTTTTGTTTCTTTGTTCATTTGTTTTGATTTTTGTTTTCTACATATAAGTAAAATCATATGGTATTTTTTCTTCTCTGTCTTTCTTATAACACTTAGCATTGTACCTTCAAGGTCCATTCACGTTGTCACAGTTGTCAAGATCTCATTATTGTTTATTACTAAGTAACATTTCATTATATGTATATGCCACATCTTTTTAAATTCAGTTATCTCTCAATGAACACCCAAGTTGCTTCCATATCTTTGCTATTATAAATAATTGCCATAAACATAAAGGTTATATATATTTAAAAAAACTGTAAAGTTTAAAAGCAAGTGGACTTAACCACTGCACTTTTTAGAAACCAAAATATTAAATTAAAAAATCATAATAAATCCAAGAAATGATGGATGAATAAAAATGAAAATATAACAGAGATCTTATGGGGTACAATGAAAACAATGGTAAGAGGTAAGTTTATAGTAATAAATACATACACTAAAATAGTAAAATATAAAATTAGCCATCTCACTCTATAATATAAGGGATTATAAAATGAAAAATAAACTACTAAAAGCAGAAAAAATTATTAAAGATTAGAGTGAAAATAAATAAAATAGAGAATGGAAAAACTAGAGAGAATCAATGAAAAAAGTTGATTTTTTAAAAAAAATGTATCAATAAAATTGGCAAATTCTTAACTAAATTTAGTAATAAGACAGAGAAAAATGCAGGTACGTAAAATAAAAAAAGAAAATGAGGTTTTACTGCCAACTTTATAGAAATAAAACAAATTTTAAGAGAATGTTATGAATAATTGTGTACTAACAAATTGAACAAACTAGAACAAATGGATAAACACCAAGACGCACACAAATTACTATAACTAACTCAAGAAGGCAATGTCTGGTAGATTTGTAAGACATAAAGATATAGAATATATATATATATATATATTAATTGAAGTAAACAAAAGTCCAGGACCAGATGGCTTCATTGGTGAATTCTACCAAACACAAAAAAGAATTAACACTAACCTGTTTTAGACTTTTCAAAATAATAGAGGAGGAAGCACTTCATAAATTATCCTATGAGGCCAGCATTACTCTACCGTCACAAACAGACAAAAACAACACAAGCAAAAATTTATAGACCCATATCCCTTAAGAACATAGATGTGGGGAAAAAAAGAACATAGTTGTGAAAGTATCAAAAGCATACTCACAAATAGGATCTAATTACATATTAAAAAGATTATACATGATGATCAGTTGGAATTTATCCTAGAAATTTATGAATGAATGGTTCAACTTAAGAACCAATCACTGTAAATATATCATTTAATAAAATAAAGGAAGAAAATACTTGACATTTTAGTTGAAACCCAAAAAATATTTTACAAAGTACAACACCCTTCCTTATAAAAGCATTCATAAAAGTAGGGAAAGAATGAAACTTCCACAACATGATAAAGGATATTTATTAAGGACCCACAGGTGATATTATAATCAATGGCTAAAGACTAAAGGTTATTCCACTAAGATCAAGAACAAGAAAAGAATGTCCAGTTTCAAAATTTCTATTCAACATAGCACTGACAATAAAGCTAGAGCCCTTAGGCAAGAATGAAAAATAAAAGGTGTCCAAAATGGAATGGATAAAGTATGAATATCTCTACTCACAGGATGGTATTTTCCCATATATAGAAAATCTCAAAGAATTAACAACAACAACAAAAAAAGAACTACAAGGCCTAACATGAATTCTGCAGTTACAAGGTTTAAGATCAATTAAGGACTGCACTCGCCATGATGAGTACTGGATGACATATGGAATTGCTAAAACACTGTATTATACACCTGAACTTAATATAACACTGTATGTCAACTAACTTGGTTAAAATGAAAACTTAAAAAAGGTAAAAAAATTATAAAAATAAATTGTATTTTTATACACCAGCAATGCACTTTCCAAAAAAGAAGTTAAGAAAACAATATTTACAGTAGTATCCAAAATAAAAAGATCCTTATAAATAAATTTAACTAAGAAAGCCAAAGGCATATTCATAGAAAATTATAAATCATAGCTAATAGAAATTAAAGAATTCCTAATAAATGGAAAAATAATCTTTTATCATGAGATGGAGAATGTGATATTCTTAAGATGTCAATAACTAACCCAAAGAATCTACATGTTCTATGCAATCTCTACCAAAATTTCAATGGTCATTTTAGCAGAAATAAAAAAAGCTTTTTCTCAAATTCATATGAAATTGCTAGTGATATCAAACCAAGCTTTTGGGCTCTTTAAAAGAAATAGACAAAAGGCTGAAGGAGGGTTTCCAGGCAAGGCTTTTTGGGGGCTTATGCTTGAGCATTAGGGTGATAAAACAAATGAATAAATCCTTAAGCTGACTCCCCAAGTATAGTTTGGAGAGAGTTTTTAAGAGGCTTAGGATGGATAAGGGTAATGTTTAAGTATGTGGAGGAAGGGATTTATTGGTGCCTGTGCAGTTAAAGGTCATACTTCTTCATATATCTCATGTTTAATTAGCATGTTAAATTTCTGCACCAGGGTGTGATTTTTGGTATTTTAATGAGGGAGAAAGTCAGAGAAAGTGCAGCACAGGAGTTGATCTTGATGGAGACTGGTTTGGTTTGGCCTTGGCCAGTCTTCATAGTCAAGTCCTTCCTTTTGATAAGCACCCTGTGTCTACATTTCTTTAAGATAAGCTATTCAAGGGGAATAGAGTTTCAGCTATCAAGGAAAACTGGATTTTGTAGTTTGTAACTAGTGCTAATGGGACCCGAGTCCAGTCCTTGGTCTTTTTCACAAAGGGACCAAATAAGCAAAAGAATATTGCAAAAGTAAAACAAAGGTGTTATGTTTCCTGATTTCAAAACTTACTCTAGAGATACAGTAATCATGAGTGTGGTACAGGTATAAGGATAGATGCATAGATCAATGAAATAGAATTGGGAGTTCAGAAGTAAACCTAAATACTTCTTGTCATTTGATTTTCAGCAAAGGTGTCAAAATCACCCAATGAGGAAATATAATGATCTCTTTAACAAATATTGCTGGGAAAACTGAATACCCACATGCAAAATAATAAATTTGGACATGTCTTTCACATCACATTCAAAAAATTACTCAAAATGGATAAATGAAATAAATGCCATAACTAAAACCATAACACCCTTGGAAGAAAACATAGGGGTAAATTTTTATGACCTTAGATTTGGGTTTCTTAAATATGACGACAAAAGTAAAAGAAACAAAAAAATAGATAAATTCGACTTCATCAAAATTAAATAGATTTGAGCATCAAGGAAGACTATCAAGAAAGTGAAAATACAACCTATAAAATGGAAGAAAATATTTCCAAACTTTATTTTGTAAGGTTCTAGTATCCATAATTTATAAAGTACTCTTACAACTCATCAATAGAAAGGAAAATAGCTTGATTTAAAAATGGGAAAAACACTTGAATCGACATTTCTTCAAAAAAGACATATAAACAGTAATAAGCATACGGAAAGACTGCAGCATTATTCATCATCAGGGAAACGTAAATCCAACCCATAACAAAATAGCACTTCACACCTATAGGGATGGCTAAATATATTTTAATTAAAAGAAAAGAAAATCACAAATATTGGCAAGAAATTAGGACCCCTTATGTATTACTGGTGGGAAAGTCAAATTTTTCAGTTGTTGTAAAAAACATGTTTTTGGTTCCTCAAAAAGTTAAACATAGCATTACCATATAACCTAACCACTTCCACTGCCAACTATATACCCAAAACAATTAAAAACCACAAATTGTGGTATATACATGTAATGGGAATCTATTTTGTCATAAAGAGCAATGAATTACTGATGCATGCTACAATGTGGATGAACCTCCCAAAATTATGCTAATTGAAAGAAACCAAACACAAAAGAGTACACATTATATGATTCCACTTATATGAAATATCCAGAGTAAGTAAATTCATAGAGATAAGACAGATAGGAAATTGACAAAGGCTGGGAGAAGAGAATGGGTAATAACTATTTAATGGGTATGGGGTTTTCTTTTGGAGTGACGAAAATGTTTTGGAATTAGATGGATTAAATGCTTGAATAACATTGAGAGTGTACTAAATACCATTGTATTGTTAACTTTAAAATGGTTAACATTATGTTATATGAATTTTGCCTTAATAAAAATAGGTACTGATATCTATATATAGTTATTTATGATGGAATATCTCTAGCATAATATATAAGGGAAAGGATTCAGCATTTGTCTCTCAGGGTCAAATAAGTAAGGGTCAGATGAGAATGGAAGACATATAGATTTTGTATATCCTTTGTGCTTCTTGAATTCCTTACCATGTGCATACTTTATCATTATAAAAACCAAAACAATTTTTAAAAATAAGAGAAAATACTACTACATAGTAGTAACATTTGCTGATAAGAGTCGGGATAAATGAAAGGCTAGTAAGGAAAAACAAAAGACCATTTCTAGCAGAATTAAGAAGGTGGAGGAAGGACTATGGTTGAACAAATTTTAAAGTATTTTTTAGGAAATGGGGATGGAATGGAAAAATGCATATTGACCACAATGAAGTATAGAAGTTGGAAGAAAGTTAAGATCACTTTACTCTTTATCTTTTGTGGTGAATAAATAATGCCAGTTAGCAAAACAAACAAAATAGCCCAAATAAATAACAATGTATCCCTCCTAGAACAATGCTGTATGAAAGATTAATTTTAGGAGACATTTTTGAGCAACTACTGGAAACAAGCCACCAGGAACCATTAAGCAAAACAAAAAGCAGCATCATGCTGAAATAATTCATATCAGGGTTGTCCACTAAAATCAAGGTGTGGCAGTTGTATTCCCAAGATCATTTATTAAAAAAATCACCTAATCTTGCAGTTTTCTAGAACAAAGTCATCTAGTATTGCAAGGTGATCTGGTGAAAAAAAAAAAGTATGGACGCTAAAATTTGCCATCCAAACAGTATTCACAGTGCACCATAGAAATGTGTCTCTAAAAGGAACTCCAGTGAGATTGACTTCTTTTGTCAATGATTCTTTTATAATGCGTTTCCTGCTTCATGAACATAATTAGAGTAAAGGGCCTGTCTTCAAAATGAGTTCACGAATACTTCATGATTAAAACTTTTTTTACTATGCATACATTTCTACTGTGCTATATAGGAGAAGCTTTCTGTTTTTAAAAAGGAGCATCTTATAAACTTGAAAAACTATGAACTACACACCCAGAGTAATGAAGCATTGTTCAACTTCACTGGTGAGAAAAGACTGTGTTGAAACTTGGACAAATTAAGCAACCTTAAATTAAAAAGAGGAAAGTCCACCAACAGCAGAGATTGTGAATATGCAAAAGACTTTAGAACTAGATGGGGAAAGAAGCCCAATTGAATTCTTTGAAAAGAATTTATTTTCAGAGTAGATAACATCTATCTAAAGATTTTTACCTTAAAAATTAATAGTATAAAAGTTCCAGGCTATGATAACTCTAATTCAGAGCTATTTCGTATTTACTAAATAGAATGTGACAGGGATTTTGTGCTATACTGCAGAAAATAATTAGTTGAGAACTAACTTGAGAATTTAACCACTGAGAAGAATGGACTGAAATCAACTTCAACTTTTATTATACGTAAAGAAGAAGTATAATTACCTGTACAGATAGTAATCAGGAATAATGAAAATATCCTTCTCTGTTATCTGGTAGATAGCAAACTAGCTTATTTAATCTGTTCACCTCTTGTTTAATAAAAATAATAAATTACTTACTGCAAAGCCATAAAAATCTCACCCCGCAGTAAAACTTTAGGGAAAAAAACTAATGAATTTTATTATTTACAATAAAGTGTCTTTATTAGTAGTATACTTTTTTTCTCTGTTATTATGTAACCTAACAAGGCAAATTTAAGGAATTTCCTCATGAGAATTCTTCCCAAGATATTAAGATTACAGCATCTTGGCAAAGTCATAAACGACTGGATACTTCAGTCCAGACAGAAAAACGTTAAAGCCGTTAGAATAATATTGTGCTTTTTTATCTTGATTTAAACTCAGTGGCTGTTGCTTTTTAATGGTAAAGAAATGGTACTAGTCTGGATTTTAGATATCCGTAAGTACCATGGACATTTGGATTGTATCTACACACTCAAGGGCAATATTCACAGAATTTTAGGATGACCCAGTAAGTTGCCCCAGGCATACACAGCAGCAGATTTGGCAAGCACCCAGTGCTCTTAGCTGCTACTATTACAGGCTCATCTGTTGGGTTGCAAGTTAAAGCCAAATTGCGGAGCCACCATGCATTAGGCTGAAATATTTTACATTGCTTTGTGAAACAACTGGGAATTTGGATATTCATGTGAAGGTGGGGTGACATATGCAAGGGAAACGTCAGAAGGCCTTTCTGAGAGTTGACTGTTTCAATTGTCACAATGTCTAAAGTACCAGGACATTTGGTCATATTCAGTAAGTTCACATTTCTTCTTCGAGCCTGTTCTTTAACTCAGGGCAGCCAAGAGATGATGGTCTAGTTGGGCAGTAAAGATTCCAAGGAACAGGCTTCTTTGCTTTGTACCACCACAACACTTTTGGATGTGCTAAAATCACACTGGTTTTATTTAATGTTTTTCACCCATGTCCCTAATCCCTCTAGATTATGAGAAATGACAAGTCCACAGTATAAGAATAACTACCTGGAGACAATGAGCTGCTGCCTTATATTATTTTATTCTTCACAGTTCCTGATGATTTGCCTTATGCTAAGCACGTACAAAATAAATCTGTATCACATAATGAGAATATCTGGGACTTAAAGCCACTGACAGAAATAAACTGGTGCTTAATACTGACTCCATTGGTTTTTCATAGCAATTAGACAAACTGGCAGCTAGATTAATCCATTTCCCAATTAAGGTGGAAAGGATTGTCAAGGAGGAAAACTAAAACGTCTCCAAACATTTTGAAATTAAGGAAAGAGCTTCCCATTCTTAATACAGTCTCTTAACTATGACATTTAAAAGAAAGTTTGGAAAGAGAAAAAAAGAAAAACAATTATTTTAAGTTTATTAAAACAATGAATGGTATGAGAGAACAAAAGGAAGCAGGAGGGTAATGCAGGTAGCTAGAATCAGTAAAAACCACAGTGGATAATAGCCTCTGACTAAATGTGTTATAACCACCTTCAATTTTGGAAGAGATGGTAAGGAAGATTGTTGATTTAATCATGTTAAACCTGGGGTTTCTTAATAACTCCTTGGAGAAAGGAGATGTATTTATTGCCACATGAGGCAAGTTTAAACAAAAAAAGGAAGATGAGAAGAAAAACAGTGAAATCTAAAATTATGCGCCATTTTCCCTCTAGGTGGTAGAAAAGGAAAGAAACATTAATAGAGAGTAAAATTAAAGAAGCTTCAGGAAACTATGGACTTGTCAAAGTAGCCAATGAATATTCAGAAAGGCCATTCAGTCAGATAGAATTTTAAAGATATAAGCTGAAAGCAAAGCTGTTTTGGGATAAAGCTGGCAGAGGTGAAACCAACCTTAGATATGCAAAAAGATCATATATTTCCACAAATTCCAAGAAGAATGAATGGTCAAAGAGAGAAAAGTTTGAATTGAAAGAATTGCAAGTATGGGGGGTGAATAGAGGGACTCAACTCTTTTTATTTTATGTGTTTTATTCTGATCCAAAGAAATATGTTAGAATACCAGCTGGTGGCCTCAGGAAAATTAAAATGGAGGAACAAATGTAAATGTTAGCACACACATTTTTCTTCAGCAAGTTATAATGAAATGTTGCAAGCGCAAAGGCCACAGAACAAATCAGTGTATCTAAGGTTTAAGGTCATATGGTTTCCTCTGTACTAATTCATTTTTGTAATTTAATGTCTTCTGCTTATAGTTTTCCTTCTTAATTTTGAGTCTTGTTCCCCAAAGTATAGAATTGATCACTATCTCATATTAAATTGATACTCTACCAGAGACATAGATGATTGGTTCAATGAACTATTTTGGAGAAAAGCCAACGGTATGTATGAAAAAGCAGGTTTAGAATTTCATATATAAATTGGCTAGAGAAAAAAGTAAAAGTATGTCTGCTGGATTCAAGACGGAAGTTTATGTTTTCAAGTGAAATATGGCAATTTACATACAGAATGGTATCAGAAATTACTCCAAACCAAAGTACACACACAATAAACATTAAAATAAGAGAATGGCAGTCATTTCACTCCTGGAAAGAAAAACTGTCAAGAAATCCTAATTAATTATGAGAAAATGTGAAACTGAGAGAAGCATTAATTTTATATTTGAAGATCCAACAGAACATTTAGTTTTTCACCTGGATTTGTGTCAACTGGAAAATGAAGAAATATTTAGGCTTTTTCCATGATTTGGTTATTGTTGAAAGTGCCACTATGAACATTGGGGTACATGTGCCCCTATGCATCAGCACTTCTGTATCCCTTGGGTAGATCCTCAGCAGTGCTATTGCTGGGTCATAAGGAAGTTCTATGGACAGTTTTTTGAGGAACCTCCACACTGTTTTCCAGAGAGGCTGCACCAGTTTACATTCCCATCAACAGTGTAGCAGGGTGCCCATATCTCCACACCCTCGCCAGCATCTATAATCTCTTGATTTGTTCATTTTAGCCACTCTGACCATAGGTCTAGCAGGAGAAACCTAATAAGGGACTATGGGAAGGGGAAATGGGGGGAAAGAGTTGGGGAGAGGGAGTGAGGCAAATCATGTGAGACTTTTGAATGCTGAGAACAAGCTGAGGGCTGAGGAGGGAGGGGGAAGGGGGAGGGGTGTTTGTCGTGGAAGGGGGCACTTGCAGGGAAAAGCACTGAGTGTTATATGAAAACCAACTTGGTAATAAGCTATTTAAATTAAAAAAAAAAATAAACCCAGCAAAAAATATTTTGAATTTAAAAAATACTTTGATTCCATGTACACATTGGATTAAAATTTTTTGAACAAAAAATGAAGACATATATATATATATATATATATATATATGGATAAATAAAAGTGTGATATATATACACAACTAAGCATTATAAAGATATTACTGATAATAAAGATATTACAGCTGCAGAATTGCAGCGCTTTATGATCAGTAGACTTGTTATGTGCGAGGGATTTGTGCTTGTCTTCTGGTTGTGAGGCCTGCTGCCCTGATCTTAGGGGGACTTGCCATAGTGGAGATGCACCTGCAAGCTGCAGCGGGACAGGATTTGGTGTAAACAGCTCTGGTCTCTGAAGTGAACAGTGAATGGGTTGGAGGGAAATGATGTCTCATGGCTCTCTCCTCCCTGCGCTGGGGATCTGGTGCCTGCCACTCCACAAGAAGCCCTCAAAGAAGAGCAAACAACCACCCCTCCTGCGTCCCTGGATGCCATCATATCTCTGTCTTCATCTTTTCTCTGAGCTGTCAACCTGCCAGGTGGCATAGCACACTTATTTACTTTACTTTAAAATATAAAATAATTCATTATTGAGGAGGCTATTGTTTAGCTTTAATTGTGTCTCCAAAGTGGGATTTTTTTCCATTTTTATTGATATATTTTTGGCATATAACCTTGTGTAAGTTTAAGATGTACAACCTATTTATTTGATATATATTGCAAAATGATGACCACTATAACATTTGCTACCCCCTACATCATGTTCAACAATTACAATTTCTTTGTTGTAATGATAACACTTAAGATCTACTGTCTTATACACTTTATTAAAATTTTTGAAATAATTTTGAAATAATTCCAAGATTACAGGAAAGTATCAAGAATAGTACAAAGACCACCTACATATATTTTGTCTAATTTTCCAAATTTAAAATTTTTGCTTTATTTGAAACCTTCCTCTATCTATCTATCTATCTATCTATCTATCATCTATATATTGTTTATCTGCATCCACAGCCATAATAGTACATGATGCTCTGTCCTCACTTTCTCAATGTGTTACAATTAGTAGCACACAATAACAATCTGTGATTTATGAATGATGTTAATTCTAGTCACCAGGTCAAGGTATTTTCAGGTTTCTCCACTGTATAGTTACTAAATTTTCCCTTGCAACTAATACTCTCTCTGTGTAGAGACACTTTGAAGCCATGACATTACCCTGCTCTTTGTCAGACTCTCATTCATCCTCCCTGGATTTGACATTCACTGATCATACTTGCCTAAGCCAATTATTAAGATAATGGTTATGCAATGGTGATTTTCCCCCAACACTACCACTTGCTTCACATTGATTAGTAAGAATTCTACTCTAAGAAAGCACTTTCTCACCCCTCTTAATTTATGTATTTATTATCTATTCATGATCATCATGAATGCATAGATTCCTATTTTTGAAAAATAAAAAGAAATAGGTTATATTACATTGCTCCAATTGCCCTAGATTTGACCAGTGGGAACACCTTCAATCTATATTTTTGATAAGCTTTTATTATTATTTGAATAATTTCTTTAGTTATCGCCACAAGGTGTTTCAGTCTCATCTTGTGTTTTACCTGATGTCAATTCAGGCATAGACATTTCTTCAAAGAGCTGTGCTCCTATTAGTTGGGATTGATAGTTAGAAACCAAGATCTGAGTACTACACAGAATATTATTGCTTTTAAGTCCTTTTAGCTGACAGAGCTAAAAAAAATAATTATGTTTATGCTGATATCTCCAATTCCAATCTACACCCACATAATTCTTAAGCTTTTTTAATTCCAGTTAATATCTTAAACTTTTTAATTCCAATTAATATCTTTCTCCCATAATAAAAACTCAAGTTCCCACTGCAAAATAAAGTACACATTTATATATTTGATTGATCCTACAGTATGTACAAACTCTTTTCAGAATATCAGCCTATTATCTAGCTAGCTAGCTATCTATATCTATCTATCTATCTATCTATCTATCTATCTATCTATCTGGCATCTATCTATCTAGCATCTTTCTATATACCATCTACCTACCTATAGAAATGTGTTTAAGAGTTATTTACAATTCTATTTGAAGTTCTTTTATTCCCTGACATTGAAAGTAGTCAAACTACTGTTTTTAAATGCTGCATGGATTAGTTCTTCACTCCATTATGTTATTCATTTGGAGTACAGGTGGGTACATTTGTTTCTACCTCCATTCAGTTTTAAAGTTTTACTCCATTCTAGTTCATCTAAATTTATTATCAGTATATATTCTTTGTATATATAGATTGTTACTTCCTCCCCATTTTTCCACGTTTTAGCCCCACGCACATGACTATGGAAAACTAATTTTATAGATTTTTTATTATCCATTTATGTTATTTTTAGAATATATAGACATGTTTTATTTCTTTTCTAATGTTTATTTATTTATTTATTTAATATTAATTATTGTAAAATTGTCTAACATTGTGTAAAGTGCGCTTATGGTTTCTGGGTAGATTCCGTGGTTCATTGCTTACATACAACACCCAGTGCTAATCCCAACAAGTCCCCTCCTCAATGCCCATCACCCATTTTCCCCTCTCCCCCAGCCCCATCCACCCTCAGTCTTCTGTATTTGAGTCTCTTACGGTTTTCCTTCCTCCATCTCTGTTTGTAACTATTTTTCCCCTTCCCTTCCTCCATGATATCTGTTAAGTTTCTCAAGATCCACGTATGATTGAAAACATATGGTATCTGTCCTACGTCCAACTTATTTCAGTTAACATAATACCTTCCAATTCCATCCACATTGCTGCAAATGGCATGATTTAATTTTTTCTCATTTATAGACATGTTATCAATTTTACCTTTTTCATTAAAAATGTAGATATTATAAATAAAGATAGAGGCTTTTTAACATTCTATTATATGTTTTCTGTAAGCCATAATGTTGATAATAAATATATCATAATTTCTGGATTTGTATATGATACACATTATTAGACCATGTTAAAAAATTGTTTAACCATAACTATTTGTACCCATGAAAAATCAAAATGCAAAAGGAGGGGTGGAATAAGTTAGATCTAGGCAGCATTTGGCCTTCCTTAAGCAGTTATTTTTTGTTCTGTTCTAATAAGAATATAAGCTAAAGGTATTACCATGTTACCATGAGTGATCAAATATTCTTTTTTAAAAATAGTTTATTACCAAGTTGGTTTCCATGTAACACCCACTGCTCTTCCCCAAAAGTGTCCCTCCCCATGACCATCATGCCCTTCCCCTTCCCCCCTCCCTCTTCAGCCCTCAGTTTGTTCTCAGCATTCAAAGGTCTCTCATGATTTGCCTCACTCTCTCTCCCCAACTCTATTACCCCCCCCCTTTCTGATTCCCATGGTCTCCTATTAGGTTTCTCCTGTTAGACCTATGAGTGACAACATATGGTATCTGTCCTCTGCCTGACTTATTTCACTTAGCATGACACCGTCTAGGTCTATCCACGTTGCTACAAATGGCTAGATTTCATTCTTTCCATTGCCATGCAGTATTCCATTGTATATATATACACCACATCTTCTTGATCCATTCATCAGTTGATGAATGATTTGGCTATTATTGAAATATTCTTATGGTTATAGTAAATTTTCAAGGAAATGTGTTATTATAACATAATCATTTACTGTAGTTCATTACAGCTATATAGATAACATTACTCAATTGAAAATTAATACACATAGACAGATGACAAAACATAAGACCCTCTGAAAATTAAAGTAGAGAACTGGAATTTAAACTACAGGATTTTATTTTAGAGTCAAAGTAATCTCAAATTATCTTCACAGTAGTTCTTAGAATTTAAACTTTAGACAAATTAAAAAATTATTAAAATTATTGACTCTCAAGGCACCTGGGTGGCTCAGTTGGTTAAGCCTCTGTCTCTTGATTTTGACTGAGGTCATAATTCACAGGAGTGAAATTGGCCCAGCATCAAGTGTGGGGTCTCCTTAGGATTCTGTCCCTCCCTCTCATTTTGCATGCCCCCCACTCTCTGTCTTTGTTTCCCTCTTTCCCTCCATCTCTATCTAAAAAAAATTAACATTCGTGACTCTCACACAGGAAAAATGTACATAAAACATACAAATATTTCCTTCCAAATTCAGGGATTTCACAGTATCCCAGAATAAGAACTACCGGTATTTTGTTTTAGTTCCTTCAATACTTGTGTTTAATATCTTAGGCGGTACCTGGATATCAGGAAAATGGCAAGTGTAAGCCTGTTCCTAGGTTGCCCAAAGGGAAATGACAAAGTAGAGCATCTATTTTTCATAAACTGACCTTTTATTCAAACCTTCTATGGCTCCTTAATTGAAACTCATTTTGGAATGTGGATGAAACCAAGATTTAGCGGTGGGGGAGAATGCCACTTTGAAGCTACGTATGATTTGGTAAGTAATTTTAAAAGAAGCTAGTGTTCTTTGTAATACTTAAGAAAAAGAAAATATTGAGAATCTCAATTCAAAAATGTTTATCTCTACATAATCGGCATTTTCTCGTTCCCAGTTTAAAATCATTAAATTACTCTCTCGTCTTAGGGCAAAGTTTAAATTTCTTTGGATAACATGTAATGCGCTGCTACAAGATTCTGCCTACTGAAAGAGCTTAAATACAGCATGATTTCAATGCTCCTAAATCATTGCATATGCTTTCCCTGGAATGCAACTTCTTCCTTAGTTACGTCCCAAATTCTAAGTTTATTTTTTTTTCAGAAACAACTCATATTTTATTTCCAACAGAAAGATTTCCAAGTTTTAGCTTCCCCATCTATAAAATTGAAGTTAATAGTGTCTTTACAAAATAGTTGTCCTGAATACATATGCAATAAAAGTTAATTTATCTTCCCACCCTCCTCTTCTCTCTTTCACCTTCTAGACTGTAAATTCCTGTAGGGCACAAATTATTTTTTGTTTGTCTCTCTATACACAAGATCTTGCAGATATTAAGTGTTCAATAAATATTTGATGAATTAAATTGTACAAAGACATACTTAATAATTATGAATTATTTTGTAATAAACTTGTACTCATGTGAGTGTACTCCCTGGATATCAACTAGATTAGCTAAAAAGAATTTAATGAAATATACAGTGAAATGTGAGACATGGAAATTCCTCTTCAGTAGAGAAATTACCAAATACTCATCAGGCCTAGAAAATAAAGAGACTTTAAAGAGTAATTGATGGTTCCCTGTCTCACATTCAGGTCCTTCATACATTTTGAGTTTATTTTTGTGTACGGTGTAAGAGAGTGGTCTAGTTTCATTCTTCTGCATGTTGCTGTCCAGTTCTGTCAACACCACCTATTAAATAGGCTGTCTTTTTTCCATTGGATACTCTTTCCTGCTTTGTCAAAGATTAATTGGCCATACATTTGTGGGTTTAGTTCTGGGCTCTCTATTCTATTGCATTGGTCTATGTGTCTGACTACAGATGCTGGCAAGGATGTGGAGAAACAGGCACCCATCTACACTGTTGGTGGGAATGTACACTGGTGCAGCAGTTCTGGAAAACAGTGTGGAGGTTCCTCAAAAAATTAAAAGTATAAATCCTCAAAGACCCAGCAATAGCAGTGCTGAGATCTACCCAAGGGATACAGAAGTGCTGATGCATAGAGGCACATGTACCCCAATGTTCGTAGCAGCACTTTCAACAATAGCTAAATCATAGAAAGAGCCTAAATGTCCATCAACCGTTGAATGGATAAAGAAGATGTGGTATATATACACAATGGAGTACAACATCGCACTGAGTAACAATGAAATATGGCCATTTGTAGCAAAGTGGATGAACCTAGAGGGTGTCATGCTAAGCGAAATAGGTCAGGGAGAGAAGGACAGGTAGCATATGTTTTCATCCAGAGGTCTATCAGGAGAGACTTAACAAGGACCATGGAAAGGAGGAGGGTGAAGAAAGTTAGGGAGTGGGAGGGAGGCAAATCATGAGAGACTCTTGAATATTGAAAAGGGAGGAGGAAAGGGGGTGCAGGGTGATGGTCATGGAGGGGGGCACTTGTGGGGAAGAGCACTGGGTGTTATATGGATACCAACTTGGCAATAAACTATTAATAAAAAATAAAAAGGAATTCAGGGAAGACAGGTAATTATTTACTTCTCAGTATCATGATAAAATACCAAGTGTCCAAAATTGCAAGAATAAATTTTTCCAACATCTTTTAGGCTTTTTCCATGATTTGGCTATGGCTATTGTTAACAGTGCTGCTATGAACATTGGGGTACATGTGCCCCTATGGATCAGAACTTCTGTATCCCTTGGATAAATCCCTAGCAGGGCTATTGCTGGGTCATAGAGTTGTTCTACTGACAGTTTTTTGAGGAACCTCCACACTGTTTTCCAGAGCGGCTGTACCAGTTTACATTCCCACCAACAGTGTAGGAGGGTGACCGTTTCTCCACATCCTCGCCAGCATCTATAGTCTTTTGTTGATACCACCTCACGCCATCAGAGTAGCTAAAATGAACAACTCAAGAGATTATAGATGCTGGCGAGGATGTACGATTGGACCTTGAGGGTGTCATGCTAAGTGAAATAAGTCAGGCACAGAAGGACAGATGTTTGCACTCATAGGTCTAACAGGAAATTTTCAGAATGATCTAGCTTCAAGAAAAGCAAGCAGTGAGTAGTGCTTAAGAAAAATTGATTCAGTATCTAATGGATAGTTGATACCTGCCACAACACAGCATTTTATATACTGTTAAGTGAAACTGTGATACAATCTAAGTTTATTTTGGGAGTGTTTGCTGTATCATT
>PISW01012944.1:0-29113 GCA_004023785.1 Mungos mungo | reverse complement strand
TGGAAAAACATTCCCTGTTCATGGATCGGAAGAATAAACATTGTGAAAATGTCATTACTACCCAAAGCAATCTACACATTCAATGCAATCCCCATCAAAATTGCACCAACATTCTTCTCAAAGCTAGAACAAACTATCCTCAAATTCGTATGGAACCACAAAAGACCCTGAATAGCCAAAGTCATATTGAAGAAGAAAACCAAAATGGGAGACATCACAATCCCAGACTTTAGCCTCTACTACAAAGCTGTCATCATCAAGACAGTATGGTATTGGCACAAAAACAGACATATAGACCAATGGAATAGAATAGAGAACTCAGAACTGGGCCAACAAGTGTATGGACAATTAAATTTTGACAAAGCAGGAAAGAATATCCGATGGAAAAAAGACTGCCTCTTTAGCAGATGGTGCTGGGAGAACTGGACAGTCACATGCAGAAGAATGAAACTAGGCCACTTTCTTACACCATACACAAAAATAAACTCAAAGTGGCTGAAGGACCTGAATGTGAGACCGGAAACCATCAAAACCCTTGAGGAGAAAGTAGGAAACAACCTCCTACACCTCCACCGCAGCAATTTCCTACTCGACACATCCCCAAAGGCAAGGGAAACGAAAGCAAAACTGAACTCTTGGGATCTCATCAAGATAAAAAGCTTCTGCACTGCAAAGGAAACAATCAAGAAAACTAATAGGCAACCAACAGAATGGGAAAAGATAGTTGCAAATGACATATCAGATAAAGGGCTAGTATCCAAAATCTACAAGGAACTCACCAAACTCCACACCCAAAAAACAAATAACCCACTGAAGAAATGGGCAGAAGACATAAACAGACACTTCTCCAAAGAGGACATCCAGATGGATGCTCAACATCTTTCATCATCAGGGAAACACAAATCAAAACTACACTGAGATACCACCTCATGCCAGTCAGAGTGGCTAAAATGAACAAATCAAGAGACTATAGATGCTGGTGAGGGTGTGGAGAGACAGGCACCTTCCTACACTGTTGGTGGGAATGTAAACTGGTGCAGCCGCTCTGGAAAAGTGTGGAGGTTCCTCCAAAAACTATCCATAGAACTCCCTTATGACCCAGCAATAGCACTGCTAGGGATTTACCCAAGGGATACAGAAGTGCTGATGCATAGGAGCACATGTACCCCAATGTTCATAGCAGCACTGTCAACAATAGCTAAAACATGGAAAGAGCCTAAATGTCCATCACCTGATGAGTGGATCAAGAAGATGTGGTATATATATACAATGGAATACTACATGGCAATGAGGAAGAATGAAATCTGGCCATTTGTAGGAAAGTGGATGGACCTCGAGGGTGTCATGCTTAGCGAAATAAGTCAGGCAGAGAAGGACAGATACCATATGTTTGCACTCATAGGTCTAACAGGAGACCAGGAGAAACCTAATGGAGGACCAGAGGGAGAGGAAGAGGGAAAGTGATTGGGGAGAGAGAGGGATGCAAAACTTGAGAGACTATTGAATGCTGAAAACGAACTGAGGGTTGAAGGGGAAGGGGGACGGGGGAAAAGAAGTGGTGGAGATGGAGGAGGGCACTTGTGGGGAAGACCACTGGGTGTTGTATGAAAACCAATTTGACAATAAACTATTTAAAAGTATATAAATTAAAAAAACACATAGAAATTTACCTGAGTCTCACTACCCCAGGAGTCCTAATTAGGCAGATGCACCTAGCAAGGAAGAGCCCCTGACATCTTCAATTTGGGGATGCCCTGAGATGCAATTAAGAGGAAAGAGGGGCGCCTGGGTGGCTGTTGGTTATACCTTCAACTCTTGATTTCTGGTCAGGTCATGACCCCAGGATTGTGGAATGGATCCCTGAGTCAGGCTCTGTGCTAAGCATGGAATCTTCTTGGCATTCCTTTCTCTCCCTCTGCCTTTCTCCCCTGCTCATTCTCACTCTCCTTCTTTAAAAAAAAAGGGGGGCGGGGCATTTGGGAGGGGTATGTAGCTGTCTTCTAACATGGACCAGCATCAGGTAAAGGTTTTTTCTCATGGTTTTAAGATTTTCCCTTCAGACCAATTCAAGTGCATATTGGTAGCAAATGAAAAAGTGATCTGCCATAAAGTGGTCTATTATTCCCCGCCTGCATTGGCCATATTTACTCTTAGGGGTCCTTCTTTGCATCAGGACATCTAACCCCCTTGTCCTGGCCCTTCCCCACCCTCCACACCCCGCTCTGTCATGCAACTTGCTCTCTGGGTGATGGGACAGGTCCCCTCGCGGGCTTGATAAGAGCAGGTAGAAAAGTGGGGATAATAGTTATTCTTGTCAACATTTGTAGCTAAAGACTCCCCAACTGCTCTTGTCAGGCTTGCGGTACAGTGGATCTCCTGCTGTTGATGAGGCTAGAATTACTAAGAGATTCTTTGATGATTTATTCCTCGGTGGAGGGATGGGAGTAACCCTCAAGTTAGAAAAATCAAACTACTTAGCCATAACTTTGCTTAGAGGCTAAAACTGGAGCTCTTTACTTTTTTTTTTATTTATTTTTGATATAGAGAGAGACAGAGCACAAGAGGGGGAGGGACAGAGAGAGAAGGAGACACAGAACTGGAAGCAGGCTCCAGACTCTGAGCTATCAGCACAGAGCCTGATGCGGGGCTCGAACCCACAAACATGAGATCTGACCTGAGCTGAAGTCGGAGGCTTAACTGACTGAGCCACCCTCTTTCCTAACTTCATTCTCAACTCTGTTGCCTGGTCCCTGTCAAGCTATATGGTCCCACTCTGAAGCCCTAGGAACCCAGGCTCCTTCACACGAAATGTGTCGTTCCTACAAACATCTCCTGTTCCTTTCTGGCCCATCCATGCCTTTCTGCTTGCTGTGGGAGGGCTGTCCTTTCACTTATTCTGTTTACCTTCTGTTTTTCTTTTCATTTTTTAATGCTTTTTATTTATTTGTGATAGCCTGAGATAGACAGCATGAGCAGGGGAGGGTCAGAGAGAGAAGGAGACACAGAATCCGAAGACAGGCTCCAGGCTCTGAGCTGTTGTCAGCACAGAGCCCGACGCGGGGCTCGAACCCACGAACCATGAGATCCTGACCTGAGCCGAAGTCGGATGCTCAGCTGACTGAGCCGCCCAGGTGCCCCTCTAACTGTTTTTCAAAGTTCTGGGCAATTAGCATCTGTCCCATCCCTCTGTAAATGTATGGAAACATTTATCAAAACACTTAACCATGGCAGGGATTTTGCCAAGTACTGAAGATATAATGATAAATAAGACGCAATTCCTGTTCTCAGAGACCCCGGAGCAGGATTCTCACACAGAAAGTCGTGATGCCGAGGTTTTTCTTTCCAGGAAGCAACTTTATTCCTACCAGCACTGCTCAGTTGGGTTCGTACCCAAAGAACTGAGCCCCCAAAATCATGTGATGTAGTTTTTTATATATTGTTTTTACTTCTTTGTCTCCCATATATGGTGACACACAAACATGTAGTCTGATTAAGTGTTCTCATGTTATAAGGTCATGAGGGATGTTGTCATGGACATGTAAGCCAGGTGACCTTGAGGGTTTTTTCTTCTTTCCTTAGGGAGGGGACCCTACCACAACCCCAGTCTACTGGCAGAGACAAACCCAAAACACATACATTTTAATATAACAGGGAAGAGTTATTACAGAGATATTCACCGAAAAAACTCTGAAAAGATAAAGGAAAGAAGCCACAGGGTAACGTGAAAGGTTCAAGACGTGATACTGGCGGGGCATCTGGGGGGCTCAGTTGGTTAAGTGACCAACTTCAGCTCAGGTCACGATCTCATGTTTCGTGAGTTTGAGCTCTGTGTCAGGCTCTGTGCAGGCTCTCTGCTCTCTCTCTCTCTCTCTCTCTCTCTCTCTCTCTCTCTCTCTGCCCCTTCCCTGCTTATGCTCTGTCTCTGTCTCAAAAATAAATAAATATTTTAAAAAATTAAAAAAGAAAAAGATGTGATACTGGAGCTGTACCTAGAAAGATCAATAGAGAGTCACAGCACTTGGAAGGCAAGGCTTCCTGTGCAGAGCGGAATCTCCTAAACATAGGGCTGTGTGAAAAGCTATTGGTGTTTGTATGGAAAGTCCAAGGAGTGACAGAAGATGGGACAGGAAAGGGGGACTGAGGCTCTTGGGACCTTGGACATTAAGCTAAAACACTGGATTGTTCTGGGGCTACCAGTGAAGACACTGAGAGAGTTATAAACAAAACTGAAGTGAGAAGTTATGGGTTTTTAGAGCCAAAAGTCTGGCAGGGATTTGTTTCCCAAATGTGTCCCCCCCCCCACCCCCCGCCCGATACCCACAAATTACCTGTTGAGCTTGTCAGGAATAAAGACTCTGGATTTACTAAATCCGCTTCTCCTGGGGGTGAGCACAAGGCACAAGAATCCTTATTTTGAAGATCTAAGTGTTAAGACCTGGGTGAGGACAGGTTGATCTGCTCACCTCTAGGGAGAGGATGGCTTGCAAGAGGAAAATCTGCCATTAGAGACTAGTTAGCAAAGGTCCAGGATAAAAACAGAAAGAGAAGATGAAGCCTTCAAGGAAGGGAAGAGAGACCGGATTGCTGATCAAGCTGGGTCAGGGAAGCCTCCTTCATAACGCCCCGGGCCTGTGGCTTCCTTCATGCTGACTTTATTGGTCAGCGCTTTCATCCAAAAAGATTTATGCAAAATATTTACAGGCTGGATAATTTCCTGGCACTGGAAATAGAACAGTGAACAAAATGACCAAGTACCCGAAAACAAAGCAGTAAACAAAAACACGAACGCGACAATTTCACATACTCCTAAAGCGTTTGAAGAAATTAACCCAGGGTGACGTGA
The DNA here is from genome assembly GCA_004023785.1 of Mungos mungo. Lineage (NCBI taxonomy): Eukaryota > Metazoa > Chordata > Mammalia > Carnivora > Herpestidae > Mungos > Mungos mungo. Next base: position 24,270 of record PISW01012944.1, on the reverse strand, counting down.
TAGATAGAGCCTGATGGGGAAAGCCTACCTGAAGAGGTAAAATTTGAGCTGAATGGAAAAAACGAGCTGGTCATAAGAATGTCTGAGAAAAGTGTGAGGAAGATCCAAGCAAGGCCAATGTGAGCTAGACAAGAGTGGTGAGGTAGACAAGAGTGGGTAGGGGAAGATTTTACAGGGACTTAATGCCTTATATGTCCTTATAATATAATTTTCAACAGTTGAAATTATGACTCTCTTACAAATATCACTGGCTAAGATACATTATTATATTGTATATAATAATATATATATATAAACATATACATATATGTGCACACACATGCACAGTCAGAAATGCTGAAATAAATTTGCTAATAGAAGCAAAACTATTAGTAACCATACAACAATACTCTGCAATGTTTAGAATTACCCTTTTCCACAGGGTGGAAATCAATTGTACTTCCATGAGAGAAAAAAAATATGGCCTTTCTGTAAGACAAGAATCATTTGTAGTATCCATTTTCTACAATGTAAAAATTACAAAGTAGGCTCAAATCCCGTAGCCTGAGCTGATCCCAATATCCCATCCCAAGATACACAGTAATCTCTTGACATTTCAAATTCTCTTAGAATTTTCCCTAACAGAACAGCGGCAAATGTTCTGGAGAGTTTTCAGCAGGAAGGGGACATGATCTGATTTACAGTTGGAAAAGAACACCTCGACTAATGTATCCTCATCCTGCATAGCCTGGTTATGACTGTGTGTGCTGGAGGAGCAGGAAAGAGAGAGTCGGAGGATCTGTTGCAGCCTCTGGCTGTGAGCACAGCACGCATCTGACACGGGGCTTGAACACATGATCCGCAAGATCATGACCTGAGCCGAAATCAAGAGTCTGCCATGCAACCGACTGAGCCACCCAAGCACCCCTCAGGCTTCACTTATTCTTTACGTCAGTTTTTTTGTCTTTTATTGTTGGCTTGTAAGAGTTATATTCTGAATGAAAGTCCCTTATCAGATATGACTCAAATATTTTTCCCATTACATGAGGTGTTCCTTGACTTTCTTGATAGTATCATTTGAAGCACAAGTGTTTTAGCTATCTGTCTGTCTGTCTGTCTATTTACAAGAGTGAGAGTGGGGGAGAGGGGCAGAAGGAAAGAAAGAAAATCCCAAGTAGGCTCCATGCTCTGCACAGAGCCTGAGGTGGGGCTTGATCCCACAACCCTGGAATCATGTGAGTTTCTTAAGAGCAGAGGTTGTGTCTCTGCTAACACATTGTCCGGTAAAATGGTTCATAGTCACAAATGTCTGGTAAGTGAATGTGGAATCAGATGGCCTTGGTGACTGAGAGGATGTGGCCTTTGGCAGCCTAGAATTTCAAGTCTCTGGATCAAGAAATTGTGAGGATGTTCAAGGCACTTGCAGAGTAGGAGAGTATGGGATTTGGAACAGACTTCGGAAGGAAGAGACCACTGCCTCCCTTTTTGCTACCCCTGTGAGAGACCGCCCCTATCGTCCTTGAAGCTGGTTCCCCCTGAGTGTGCATCCGGAACCCTTTCCAGCCTGGCGCCTACAGCAGTATGTGGCTGTCTCACTGCGCTTTGGCTGGTGGCGTTTGAGGAGTAGTGACGTGGGTCTTTTCCAGGATGGACTCATCATTCCCCCTGTGTACAGACCTCATCCTCTTCCCTCTCCCACTGGCTGATGTCAGCAACCAGAGTCACCTTGAAGACGCACATTGAGGAGGCAAAGGTCCATCAGTGTACAAAAGCCAAGTTTAATCTCTGCTTCTCCTGGGCGCTCACAGTATTTAAAAGTACTGAAAACAGCATTTTTATGTGGCACTTATTCCGTTTTGTTTTACAGTATGATCATGTACCTTTTTTATCTTTTTCTCACAATTGCAAGCCTGTAGTGTAATGTTTCTCAAAGGGACACTATTCATATTACGGATGGGGCAATTACTGTGGGATTGTGCTTAGTTTAGCTGAGTTCCATCCGCTACGTGCCTGTAACTCTCTCCGTCCCACACTTCCCGCCTCACACAGTGGTCAACATGACAAAGAACTGCCCTTAGTTAACAGCCACTTCAAGAGCATAATGGTGAGGATATCAGATTTTTCTGTCCTTGACAAAATGAACATGGCTCGAGAGAATGAACTTGAGTTGGAAAGAGCAAGCGGAAAACCCTAGCTCTGTCTTTTCCTAGTGGGATAATTTCAGGGGAGTCTCTTACTTAGCTCCTGTCTCTTCATCTGTCAATGGGGGATCAAGAAGACTCCACATCATTGGGCGATTTTAGGAATAAATAATGGGAGTAAAGACTTTTCTGGATAGTAGGTGTTTCATACCATATTGTTTCTATACCTCTCTTGCTCTTATTTCAATTAATTAAGAACTGTTTATTACAGCATTCTTTCTTTTGGAAAAGGTCTGTGGTTCAAAAAAATTTTTTAAATGAAATGGGTGTGTGTGTGTGTGTGTGTGTGTGTGTGTGTGTGTGTGTGTGTAATATTTTAGGTATATGTGCCTATTGCACAAGATTCAGAAGTTGAGTGGGGAAGGGTTAAACTTTAACACATATTTCTAGGTTTGGGTTATATTATTTAATTTGCTATAGCCGCCAACATAGCATAAATGATCTTCATAGCCTGGAAAAAAACATTCTAGAGAGACTCTAAAATTAATTTTTGAACTGATTATATTGGGTTGGAAACCATAATGTTTCATTTGGGAAGAAAGCAAAAGATGTGCTCATGGGCTGTTTCTGACTGACAGATTTTTGGTTTGTGTTTTTGGGTTGGTTTGTTTTCAGGGTAGAAAGTAAAAGGAGAAGAAAAGGAGATCTTTCCAAGTCAGCCTGAAATGAAATGAGAAATACATCCCTGTCCTGCAGAAAATGCCATTGTGATATGGCCACTTGACCACATGTGAGTGTCCCTATTGGCACCGTAGGCCTGGTTGTGTAGACACAAAGAAACAACCTCAGAGGAAGATACACAGCATCTCCTCCTCCCCTCTGGGGGCTGCTGTGGGGTTTCAGTAGGCCTGGAGCTAGGAAGACTCCACCAAGGCTGCAGTCTTTCTAGTTCCTTCTCTGAGGAACAGAAGGTTAGGGAAGGGTGTGGGGGGACCAGGGCCAACAGAATATGAAAGAGGTAGCATCTTGCCATAGAGGAAAGGCAGGAGCCTGGGAATATTTTACAATTTAGAACATCAGGGTCTACATACCCTGCTTGCCTGATGGTAGGCATTCAATAGAATATGTGTATGCTTCAAGAAAAACTAAGAATAGGGGCCCCTGGGTAGTTCAGTTGGTTAACCATCTAACCGCTGGTTTCAGCTCAGGTCATGATCTCACAGCTTGGTGGGTTCAAGCTCCACGTTGGAATCTGCACTGGCATCATGGACTTGCTTGGAATTCTCTCTCTCTCTCCCACTCTCTCTCTGTCCCTCCCCCACTCATGCTGTATCTGTCTCTCTCAAAATAAATAAATAAACTTAAAAGAAAGAAAAACTATGAAAAAATGGATTATCCACTTGATGTCACTCTTCCATCAGGAAGAACATGTGTGTGCGTACATAGAGGTTCAGTGAGATGGGATCTTTACAATAACAGAACAGCAAGAATAACAGGGCAAAACGAGGTGGCAATAATGTATGGCACATACTGATATATGTTTAATCGGTGTTGTAAACCAATTCTTTTTCTTTTCTTAAGGGTAGAGACTGGTGAGTTAGGGACAGATAGTTAGCAAGAGCTGCTATGCCAAAACCAAGGCATGCAAGACAGAGTGCACCACCTTCTCTGACCTGTCCTCAGAGGAGCTATCCTGGTGTCGTGGGCCACATGGCTCTTGGCGTTTCCACAGTCCTGCTCTTCCATTCTACATAATCACACAAACAAAGCTTAGCCTCTCAGTTGTGGGCAGTTAACAAATGCCAGTCAAATACCATTGCTCATGCGCTAAGATGTGTGGAACTACTGGGAGTGTCCCAGGCAGGGAGGCAAGGGGCACATAAGACAGATGAATTGGAGGGAAAATGGATTGTCCCCTTCCTCACATACTTCAGGCACTCCTCTGATAGAGGTGACATGATCCGCATCTTTGTATCCCCTGGATTCCCAGCCCATCTGTGGTCTCTGAGAGCCTCCTCCCCAATGAGGGAGACTCCTTTACCTCCCTCCATGTCATGCATTTCACGCATCCCTTGCTCCATGGTGTTCACAAAGGAAAAACTCACATTGCAATGATGTCAAGTGATTGATGAGCCCCACAAAATAATCACAAGGCTGAGGATTCCCAAGGCGATATGAACATTTGTACCTCAAAATTCCCAGATTGGAAGAATGCGTTTGTGAACACAGAACATTGGTGAGCCCAGTAATTGGCATCTTTCTGTGGATGATAAGCCTGTATTGTCCTCTTCCGGGGACTGAGTTATCCCATGCACAGTGCTCCCGGCAGAAGCACTGAGAGACACACAGCATTATCATTTCATCTATTAGATTTCTCTTCTCCACTCCCTCAAGGTACAGAGGTAAATTTCAATTTAGTAATCAAGGCCTGAGTCATCGAATAAATAACTCAATTTCTCAGTCTTGTTTGCTGAGCCAGTTGTATGAACAGACACGAAGTTTTTTATGCTGAATCTGTGGATGGGCTTACTGGCACGTTGCATTCAGAAATTGCAAAGAGCTGCTGAAAATCATTCAGAGCAAGGAGGGTGGTTGAATAACCAATGTCCAAAGTCAGAAATATATCTCTGGAGATGGATTTTTTAAAATGCAGGTAAAACATATCAGTTCTCAAAACACTACAACCCATTAACTGATAAAAGCAACTTTAAGCTTCTAGTCTAGTGGTACCAAGGTAGTCTAGGAACCAAGGGTAGAAATTACTTTGTTTCAGAAAGATCATCGGTTAGATAAAAATGGTTGGGGCATTAATTCATCCATTCATTCATCCATTTATTCATTGAGCTAAACATTTTTGGGCACTTAGAATGTTCCAGCCAATCAATCAATAATAAAGATACAAAGATGAAGAAATGACAATTTTGCAAAAGCTTCTCATATAAACAAACAATTACAAATAGTCTTGCAAAGAAATAATACAGATATACACAAAGCATTAAAAAAAATCATCAATAAGAGGCACCAGCCCAGCCCAAGAGCATCCATGTAGAATGTCCCATAGAAGTTGACGCTTAAGAAGAGGCTTACAGGAAACAACCAAAGAACTGGGGGGTGGGGATCTGGGGTAGGAAAGGGAGAGGAAGAAAGCAGTGAGAACTCTTATTTCTCCTCCTTGTACTCACTCAAGGAAGACCCATCCTCTTCACGTGAGTTGCTGGAGATGAAAGACTGTCAGCAGCCGTGTAGAGAGAGCATAAGCTGCTGAAATCTTACCCACCATTTCTACCAGATTAACCATAGTTACCATGTGTCACTCATCCTCCACATGGCAGACACTTCACACACTCAGTCTTCCTTAATCCTTTTGGCAACCCCACCAGGTTGGTGTTTTTATCTCATTTTGCAGATTAGGAAACTGAAGGTCAAAGTAGTTGGGTAACTTGCTCAAGGTCATGCAGCTAAACAAGTGGAGATTGAAACCCAGATTCAAGCTGATCACCAATCATTTTGTCTGGACCTTGACACTAGATCCTTCATTATTTTGCTCCATGATAGTTTGAGGTGGGGCCACAGTGTAGGACCTTGAAGGTCAGATACTTTCTAGATAACTTGAAATATTTTTCATCTCTCTTCTGGATATCTCAATTGTGTGAACAACTGTCAGAAGTGGAAACAATCTTATTCTTTATGTTGAAGGTGTAGACATGGAACACAACAGCTGGAAGCTACAGGATAACAGATTGGGTCTTAATTTGTAGAATTAGTTAATCATCGAAGACGCCTAATGATCTAATGATACATGGAGATTTTTTTAAAAAAATGTTTATTTATTTTTGAGAGACAGAGACAGAGCACGAGTGGGGGAGGAGCAGAGAGAGAGAGGGAGACACAGAATCTAAAGCAGGCTCCAGCATTTGAGCTGTCAGTACAGAGCCTGAAGCAGGGCTTGAACTCACAGACTGCGAGATCATGACCTGAGCTGAAGTTGGCACTCAATCCTCAGTCGACTGAGCCACCCAGGCACCTCAACATGGGGTTTTTTAAGGTGTGTGTATGTGTGTGTGTGTGTGTGCGCGCACGCATATGAATGTGTGGAGAGAGATCTTAAGGAATCAACTCACGTGGTCGTAGAACTGGAAAGTCTGAAATGCACAGGATGAGTGAGCGGGCTGGCTGGAAACTCAAGCAGGGTCTCCGTGTTGCAGTCGTGGGGCCAAATTCTCCATGTGGGAAAGTGTCCATATGTAACCTGACTATTGCGATGTTGTGCTGAGGATACCAGTGTCCCTAGGGTATCTGTCAGTTGTAGTGTTCCCTTCTGGGGAGCCTCAGGATACCTGCCATCTCTCCAGTCTCTCTCCGAGGAGTTCAGACATACAGGCTTCCACATCTCATAAAGGGACCCCATGACCCCCAACAACACCTGATCACCATCTACAGGCTAGTCAGACCCCTCCAAGAGGTCTAGAGCTAATGTTCTTCCAAAAGTGGAGATTCTCTACAGGAAAATAACAAATTCAAACAAGAAACTTCTTCCTTTCTTTTTTTTTTTAATGTTTATTTACTTTTGAAAGAGAGAGAGAGAGAGAGAGAGAGAGAGAAGGAAGAGGAGGGGGAGGGGCAGAGAGAGAGAGAGGAAGACACATAATCCAAACCAGGATCCGGGCTCTGAGCTAATAGCTCAGAGCCCGACATGGGGCTCAGACCCACAAAACTTGAGATCATGACCTGAGCTCAAGTCAGACTTTTAACCAACTGGACCACCCAGGTGCCCCAAGAAACTTTTTTCTAGAGAGTCAAATAAAAATCTACAAAGAAACAGATTTCTGTAGCAAAAGAGAAGGTGACAGACATATAAAGAAAGCACATAGGAGCAGGAGCCCTGAGGTGGACAAGTTTGGAAGAGGAAGAAGCCTTGGGTAGCAAGAGGAGTGGACAGGAATTAGTAGCTCAAGAAACAACATTAGCAGTCAAAATGGCCCCAGGAGTAGAGCATGGGAGATAAAACAGATTGGCTGGTTTCTCAAGGAACACCATAAATTTACCCTGAACAACCTTCTTTGGGTAGGGTATGTCAGAGAGAAGAGACTTTATTATGCTACTTCTTGGGTTTGCATATGAGGAGGGACTTCCACTCCATTTCTCTGAAAACTTTCCAGTTTCTCTTTCTAACTATTTATTTCGTAAGAAAGGAATAGGATCATGAAAAGAGTCCCCATCAAGCTTGACTGTTATAATGTTGTAATGAGGACACAAGTGTCCCCAGACTCATGGTAAGACTCAGGCTGTGCCAGGGGTGGGTTGGGCTAGATAATGCACTTATTACTCGACCTTGACATTCTGTGACTCTGTCTTGTGTCCAAAACGTAGCAAAATTCCCATGTTTCTGAAACCTCTGAGAAATGTTATAGAATCCCCCTCCAAGAAAAACGTAATGTCTATAGTATGATTCATGAGTTGCAGGAATTGAGTTTTCTATTTGAAAGACCAACAATATCTTCACTTATCAAGCTGTGCATTCAAAAATGGACATGATGTTTCATTTAATCTTAGAGCTTTTATGTAGACGGGTTCGCTATGGTAACACACAGATAAGTTAAAAAAACATTTTAGTATGTTAACTTCCCCACGTTATGTTAATTCCACTCATTTCTTGAGTAATCATCTTAGGTATTGTCATACCTAATCTTTTTAGACTCAGTTTAGCACACAGATGGAGATAAACTACAGAAGGAAGGCACAGTGTTTGTTTCCATTTTACTGCTGACGAGAAACGCGTGTGCAATGATTGAAAACCCACTGTGAGAGAAAGCAGGAGATCTATACACCCAGCATCATGGCATCACTGGTGTCTTGTTCCATCGAGTGGATGCCTTTTCCACTGTTCTAAATATCTGCTGACGTCTCTGTTGTCACTCTCTCTCACACTTACACACGTTTTCTCTCTCTCTCACACAACAAATAAAATAACACAAGCGTTGGTTAAAAATTCAATGTTGAATCATGGTATTAAATAAAAACTAAAATTTCTGCAATCTATGCCCTTCCTCCCGCCCCCATCTACTTTTTAAAAAAACCCATTACAATGAATGGTTAGCTATTTTATCATCGTCTTTATTTCTTAATTCATTAACTTTAGACTCTGTATTTTTGTTTGAAGGACATACACACTTTTTACACAAAAGCTTGAAAACTCCCTGTCCTGGCAATTAAAAGCAACTGAGAAATGAAGCGATGCAATCATATTAAATATGTACAAAAGGCAGGGGAAGGGCTGTCTCTCCACGTGACTTTACTCTTCCAGTGGTAGGAATACAAAAGGAGAGATAGACCAATTTAAAAGAATATACATGTATTCTTTTTTACGGGGTTAGTCTAAAAGTGTTTTCAGCCCACCACTGAGTACATTTTTCCTCTACAATTTCTTTATTTACATTTTTATGTATTTTATCACAGGAGCCCTTCCTATAAAATTTCATCATACTGTAGACATTCACATTTGCTGTTAACATACAGCTTAAGAAGATCGATTCTGACTCTTTCAGATAATCATAGTGGACAAATCTGGGGTCATAGCAGTGGGAGAATCAAGATTGTGGGTATGTGGTGTTTTGGATTCATTCCTGCATTTTGACTGCTCCCCAAATAATCAACCAACCTTGTGTCCTGTGCACTTTGATAATCACTGCTGTTTTGAAGACTTCTGCTAAAATCTGCCTATCTACCTCCTCTCTTGCATATCACCTCTAAGAAGGATATCACAACTCATGTGTGGTCTCCACACTCCCTATGCTGAAAGTGTTGAATCCACAGCTCATGATACATGTCCCATCTTGCTGTGACCACTAAAGTCAGGGCCCCACAGTGCCCTGGAGAGCCCTAGTCCTGGAGTAGGGTGGTGGGGAGAACTATACATTGGCCACGAAGACATACACCAAAGTTCTAGATCTATACAATCACAGCTTGAAATGAACGCTAACAGAGGCCTCACCCCGCAATGAACCTCGCACCCATTCATGATGCTGGCCGGTGGGAGTGAATGGAAATGAGAAATGGGATGGAAGGGAAGGCAAGGAATTTGCTCTAGCATTTTTCCGCAGTGGTGTTCTGTTTCCTTAGATCCTGTATTTGTCTATTTGCCATCCATTAATCACAGAACCAAACTAACGGCCAAAGTTGTTGGCATCTCCCCTGTGAGCCAGCTTTTTCAGGCACACACAAATTATAAATCCTTCACCCATATCCCCAACTGTCTGCTTTAGCGAACTGTCACATCAAGCCAATATTTCCCCACCCTAAATCAACCCAGGGCCAGGTACCCAACAGCCAGGAACAGCCTCTGTGCCCCAGAGCCTGCTGAAATGATTCAAACTAGTCAATTCTAAGCTGTTTGCTCTGCCCTGTGTTACCTTTCTCATGAAAATCCCAAGAAAGGCCATAGCCTACGACTTCCCCTCACACTTGCTCCCACCTCCTGATCAAACATGGTGGCTCCCCATTTGGCCCCACATGGGGTGGCCTGGCATGCCCTCTTCCTTTCGCAACTGTAAGTAACACATTCTCCTTTCATGTCAGCACTCAGTTGCTTTTATAAATTAAGGCCCAGGAACATATAAATCAACACCTGAGCACGAATCTCTTTCACTTTCTAGTCTAAAATGAAGGCTAACTCTACAGCCTCCAGAAGAGAAACAGCTGCCCTCACTTTACTCTCTTTATGACAAATCGAAGTGCATATACAGCACAATTCACTAGGAAGCCAGTGCACCATCTATGGTCTGATATACCAGTCCCTCCATTCCAGATGTATTAAGTTCATCCATAGGAAGAGGCCGAGCTTACGAGAGTAAGGAGACAGAAATTTAATTGTTAAATCCGTGTTGGTCCCTAAACTAAAAAATAACCCCTGAAGCAATCACTCACCTCACCCTGGTCAACCGGCCAGACAGCGGTAATAACGAATGTTCATGGGGGATCCCTGGGGCAGAGGCTGATGAACTGGAGGGTAGTTCAGCCCCATGGATGATCCTCACCATGCTCTTACATGGAGGGAAAGCCAGTTTGCAGGAGAGGATGAAAAGTACATGTAACTTACAGAGGAAGTGTGTTCTGGGTTATGGCCATAAGATTCTACTCTTTTGTCAAATTCTTTTCCTAGATGATAAAAATAAATGCCTGGTAAAAATGATGACTGGTGGTGCAGGGGGAAAGCCTTGGGATCTGGTCTTCCTCTTCATGAGGATTCTGCCGTGTGCTGTCCAGGTGAGATCTGCCAGCCTGATGACCCCCCCCCCCCAGCCCTGGATCTGTGAGAGAGCTGTATTGGGTCTAACTTTAGGCAGAATGAGAGCTGGAAGCATGTGAAAGAGGTAAGAGGGAGAGATGTTTTTAAACCCTCCCCTTAGGTATAAACGTTGGAATGAAAGTGAAAGAAAGTGACATCTAAGAGCTGAAGCAGAGAGGGCCTTTTCCACATGTGAAATAAACTCAGGGGTCAGACCTAGGTTTGCATCCTGACTCTGTCATTTGTCATGTGACCTTGAGCAAACTGCGTTCTCCACAAGCTTTCACCTGCAATATGGGAAGCCCGAAAACTCTTCAGGAGACAGCAATGGAAAGTACTTCACATTGTGGGTGTTCAATAAATATTCACTTCTTTTATTTTATTTATTTATTTATTTATTTATTTATTTATTTATTTATTGAGAGAGCATATGTGCACATCTGTGCAGGGGAGGGATGGGTAGAGGAAGAGGGATAGAGACTCTTAGGCAAGCTCCATGCCCAGCGCTGAGCCCGACACTGTGCTTGATCTCACGACCTTGGGATCATGATGGTGAGATCATGACCTGAGTCAAAATCAAGAGTCAGACACTTAACAAACTGAGCCACGCAGGGGCCTCTATTTGCTTCTTAAAATGCTATCAGTTTCCTTGTATGTTTACTTTGGAACAAAGCACAGCAGAAGCACTCTAGAAGTTGTCCTTTGTTTGGTGTCAGGAGCCTCACTCTATTGATAATGACATTGTCAGCTACTAGAGTGTGTGTGGCACTCATTTGGGCCCCCCCACTGCTTGTGGTTGGGGGAGGGGGCGCCCAGGCATTTCCCCAGACCCAAGCCAATGTTATAGTCAGACAAACCCTTGCGATTCTTATTATGATTACAAGACTCAGCTCAGCAATAGCCATCAGGAAACTCTGAAAATACAAGGTTTATTACTCCTTGGTTACTGAAAGTACACAGCACACTCAGGGCCACACAGGATGGTTGTGGGTAGAAAGAGACAGAGGGCAAGCAGGAACCTGGGGCTCTGCTTTTATTGGGGATCGAGGGTGGGGGACATAGGGTTTCACATATTCTCTATTGGTGAATTTGAAACATAACAGTAGGTATTGAGGCAAGAAAAGGGAAAAAAAGGAGCAGTCAGCTGTCTAGGTTTTCCAGCACTCCCTAAAAGGGGAACTTTCTGGGTAGGGGAGCCTGGCTCTTCAGTCAGTTGCGTAGTTGGCAATATGCTTATTTGAGAAATGGATGTCGTTGAAATGGCCTCCACGCCATGGCAATCAAAAGCTTAATGTTGGGCACTTACATTACAATCAATAAAGCTAATCGTCAGGCACTTACAGGGAACACTCTGTGACAGGGCTTAAAAATGGTGGTTTAAATATGGGCTCCGGTGTTTGTGGGTTGGATGGTTTGGGGAAATTGATGTAACCTCACTCCTTGTGTTCCTTGTTCCTATAAAAAGGGAATAATCATGATGCTCCAATGTGCAGGGGAGACTAAGGATGCTAATACACAGGGTGTGTCCACAGGGTCTGATAGCTTCACCTCCCCAAGGTGGGACACTTTCCTCAATGGGCCTCAGTTTCTCCCTCTGTAACCTGTGGATAGTGAGATGCCTACCTTGCTTAGGTGCGTGGAGGAGTCTGATTGAGTTAGCACGTGGAGAAGACTTGGAGGGATCCGGGGACATAGTAAGTGCTCAACAAACAGTGGTTATTATTATAATAAGTGCTCGGTCAGTTGGAGCGGCTGGTGCTTTCGATGGACAGGACAATGATCTAAGAAGCTGATGGACACAAGGGTGAATTCTCTGGTGCCCGCTCTGAAGAGGAGAGGTGTTCTGGAATTCAAAGAGTTTTGACCTGAGAAATAAGTCCTTTCCATATGGATCTACTTGGTGAATAATGTTCTGAGGACAATTCCTACCACCTAAATAGCAAAGGGCTGACTGACGGGCATCTTGGCAAAGCAGCATTTTGAATCATTCCACTTAGAGGAAATGGTCTTCCTCAAATATTTCTCCATAATCTGTTATTGCTTCAGCCTCTTCTTTCAATGTCCAGGGAGGCCATTCTCAATGGTTTGGTTGTTGTTCTTCACCCCATTAAATCTACTTGTTTACCACATCTTATAAAGTCTACCCCAGAAGTATCCCCAAATTTCCTCTCTCCTCTTTTATTCGGCTTGAACCTGCTCAGTCCATTCAACCTGTCCCTTGCAGCTATGTCCTTGCCCACAAAGGACCCCTCAGACAATGGTGTGGCCCCACTTCTCATCTTGGTTCCATGGTGACTCTCTGCTCCCGATCCTGATGAAGCTCTGTGCCCACCTCCCCTTCTCATGTCCCCACAACACCAAGCCATCTCTCGGGTCACCAGGCTGTCTCATGCTGCATGAAGCCCTGGACCCTTAGGGCCTGGCCCAAAGCCACAGGCTGGCCTGACCAGCTCCCAAACCCAGGGCGGCCTGTTGGGAACGCCAGCTCCTGTCAGGGCCTCAAAGCCTCGGACCACCTGCTGCTCTCTTACCTTCTCTCCGCCCATGGTTATAACTGGTTCCTGGGCATCAGTGTCTCCCCTTTCCTACACAGCAGCTGCTGTGCCTCCAGAGAGGAGAGTAGTAATGTTTCGTTGAATGCAAATCCTATGAGAGCTGTTGAACAGCCCTGTTCAAAACTCCAGCCTCTGCTGCGGGTCCTGCCTCGTCATGGACCTGGACCCTGCAACGGCATGAAGACCCGCCCTGAAACCCTGACTGTCTTACCGTTCCTAGAATATGCTGATCCCTCCAGGCCCCGGCATTGACATGCGCTGTTCGTCCCGTTGTGCAAATCTTGCCTCAAGTCTGTGCCTCCTCTGCTGCCTGCTTGGCCCCTCATCGTGTTTCAGGACTCAGCTCAGAAGTCTCCTCATTCGTCAGCTTTTCCTGACCCTCCCACAAAGCATGAGGCTCCTGCTTTTCCATATGCTCATCATGTTCTGTTAACATTCCATTTTGATTCCTTTTATTTCAGTGTACAATTCTCTTACGTTTTAATTGCATGCATTCATCCAGAAACACACGTTCAGTGTTATTGGGTACCTGGGACTCTTCAGGGTCCTGAGGACAGAGAAATAAACACAAAAGTCTATCCCTGGCATCGTGGAGCTCACACTGTAGGAAGAGAAATGGACAAGAAATAGGAAAAAGAAACAAACGAGACCTGTGCCAATTGTGATAAACACAGGGAAGAAGATAAAGGGGGCAAGACAATAGCAGTTGGAGGGGCAATTTAGGAGACTGTGATGATTGATTTTATGTGTCAACTTGACGGAGCCCTGGGGATGTCCAGATATTTGGTTAAACATTTTTCTGGGTGTGCTTATATGGGTGTTTCTGGTTTTGTTTAATTTTTTTTTTAACATTTATTTATTTTTGAGAGAAAGAGAGACACAGAGCATGAGCGGGGAACAATCAGAGAGAAAGGGAGACACAGAATCTGAGCTGTTAGCACAGAGCCTGATGCGGGGCTCAAACCCACGGACTGTGAGATCATGACCTGAGCTGAAGTCTGCCGTTTAACCAACTGAGCCACCCAGGGTCCCCTATGTGGGTGTTTCTGGATGAGATTAATGTTTGGGTCAGTAAACTGAGTAAAGCAGATTGCCCTCCCCAGTGTGGATGGGCCTCGTCCAATCAGCTGAAGGCCTGAAAAGAACAAAACATCTCTCTCTCTCTCTGCCAGACTGCCTTTGAGTGAGGACATCAGTCTTCTCCTGCCTTTGGACTCAGGCTCCCTCTGGAACTTACACTATCAGCTTTCCCGGGCGTCTGGCTTGCCGACTAGCGCTCTTGGACCCCTCAGCCTCCACAGTCACATAAGCCAACTCCTTATAATAAATTTATATCTCTATATCTCTGTATCTTTGACTGACTCTCGGAAGAGCCATGACTAATATGCAGGCTTAGGGAAAGTCTCTCTGAAAATATGACAGTTGTGCTGAGCTCTGGAGAATGAGGAAAAAACAGGCATAATAAGAACCAGAAAAGAAATAATTCTAACAAAATGGAATATGAAAGCAAAAGCCTGAGGCTGAAAAGAGCCAAGAAGAATGCAGTTAACTTGAGATTCTTTCAGAGAAAGGGAAGGAGGGACCAGATTGCTGGGGTCTGGTTGGTAGGAGAGGAGCTTTCATTTCTTCCCCTAAAGCATCAGAAAGCAAAATAACTCATCCTCAATAAATATTTGTGTGACAAACGAATTGACGGATAATTAGCTATTTCCCAAATGGTGAAAGCAATTTTAAAAATCTAAAAGGATGGGGTGCCTGGATGACTCAGTCAACTGAGCCTCCAACTCTTGGTTTCGGCTCAGGTCATGATCCCAGTCAGGATAGAGCCCTGGGTTGGGCTCTGCACTGAGTATGGAACCTCTTTGGGATTCTCTCTCTCTCTCTCTCTCTCTCTCTCTCTCTCTGTCAAAATAAATAAGTGAACTTAATTTTTTTTCTTAATCTTAAAGGAATGACACTATTTTTGTCTCTGTTCCTTGTGAGTTTTCATTGAGGGAGCCTGGCAGCTGGGGCTGAAGAGGGGGACGCAGATAAAAGTCGGCTGGGACCTATCAGAAGGGCTGCAGCTTCCACACGGCAGTGAGTTTGCTGACATTGCTGCAGTTCGGGGTTTTTATCTGTTGTTGCAGGATCCGTGTGCACTAATACAGACTACATTTACCAACTAGCATAAGCCATGCATCATCTGCTCAGCCTTGTTCAAAACTCCTCCTCCTCCCGGGAAGCTGGCCCCAGCTTTACACAAGAGCGCCCTCTTCTGTGCGGCCGCAGCCCCAGGCTTCGGAGAACCAAAACTTCCTTTTGCTTATTGCAACCCCCAAGGGGAGCCCTGTCCTGAGGGAACCACAGCTAAGGGAAAGCAAGTCCTGATTAGCTTCTGCCTTGTGTGCAACAGCAGCCTAAGCACGTGGAAAAGACAGGGAATGGAGTTTGGAGCACTTTACTGAAAAAGGAAGGGATGAGCATTCTGCCTAATAAAATTCAACTTGTTCATCCAACAGTAGAGGGATTTCCAGGATGCCCAGCCCCGGGAACTAGGGGACCAAAGGGATGCCCAGAGTCCGCAAGGCAGACAGATGCCCAGAGAAGAAAGGGAAGGAACTAGGACAAATCCTGTGTGTGTAGCAGATCATGTTGTGCTTGGTGTGGAGTAACTTTGCGACAAAGGCACTGGGCTCTGGAATGATTCTCCACTGTTAAGTAGGCTTCTTCGGAGAAGACTCCCTTGTGCAAACTAGCTCCCTCAGACCTCTGACATATAGTACTCATTCACATATTTATTGAACAACTGAAAGTGTTGGCTTCCCATGTCTTCCAGGGGAAGGAAACGTGAAACCTTGTCGGCCATTCATATCTTAGTTTACTGGTTATTTCAGATAACTGTGGCCGCAGTGTCACTGCTTACAAAATAGCTACAGAAAACTCAGGAACATAGAGAAATGCATCCATTGAGCTTATATGTGTGCTGGTTTCCAGCACAGTACTGTTGGTGTCCACTGGGCTCACTCGTGCCTCTGCAGCTGCTTGGGGTCAGCTGATGGGCTGATGATCGGGGTGGCCCCAGCTGGTGTGATTGGGCTCCACTCCCCATGACTTCTGTCCCCCTCCTGGATAGACAGTCTGTCTGGGTACGTTCTCCTCATGGGAATGGAAGAGGTTCAAGAGTATAAGCTCAAGCAAGAGAACACTTTTCAAGACTCTACTGCATCTTGGCTGATGACACACCATTGGCCAAAACAACTCATACGGCCCAGTGCGTCATTAACGGGGAGAGTAATTCTGTTCTTCCCGTGGGAGCCATGGGGAGGGAGGGAATATTTCTGAACAGGAATCTAATCTACCATGCAGAAGTTATTTTATAAGGTGTGTAGCAGTAGGACAAGTTAGTATGTGTACAAAGTATAAAGACAAGACCCTGGGACACAGTTAGTTGAATGCTTCCTGAAGGATAGCTCTCCGGTGAACCTTATCTCATTTAGTCTTGAAAAAGACCTTGCAACTTTGATAATATCAGTCTCCTTGTGTAGAGGCAGAGGAGGAAGTTGTGAAGAAACGCAGAAAATCGCTTCAGCCCACTGGCCCAGGAAGTGGCCAAGTCCAGACTTGCACCCAGATCTGTTCTGTTCAAAATCCTATGCTCTCTACCACTGTGAGTAAGATCTGGAACTTCTTCCAGGAAGTGGCCCTGACTGGTTGCAACTTTACTCTTTAGGTCAACATAGGACAAATTTTGCCTCTTTTCTAGAGGTCCGTCTTTCACATATTTGGAATCTGCTCCCCCATCTTGTCTCTTTGAGCCCAAACATGCCCCCTTTCCTGCTCATCTCTCCTGTTCAATCTCTACGATGTACTCACTGTCCTGGGTATCTGAGTATAGACTCACAGAGATAAAAAGACCTGGATGAAAACCTTCAGAGAAGACTTTAATAAAAGAGCATATTTCAGAATGAAAATAAGTGACCCAAAGCAAAGCATTTCATTTGTGATAAAAAGCAAGATGAAAACTTGGAGAAAGGTAAGCAAATCTGGCTGGGGGTGTTTTAGGAATCACTGATCATCCCCTACCTGGGTATTCAGCTTTGGGGAGCACATTTTAAGAAAGAAACAGTAAACAGAAGTACTTAGAGCTGACCAATTAGAATGAGGAGGATGTCCAAAGCCTTGTGACTTGAGGAGTGTTCGAACACAGGCTCTTCAGCTGGAGAAAAGGAAGATTTAAGAGTAAAACAAGGGTTCTGTTCAAACATGGTAAGGGCTACCATGTTGGAAAAGGGACTGAGGGTTTAGAAGGACTAGTGCTCAAGACTAGAAGTTAAAGATTTTTATTCAACTTGATCATTAAATCATGAAACTTTAGAGCTGTCCAAACATAGCACAGGTTTCCTTGGAAGGTGATACATCCTACTTAACTTCCCAGGGAAGAGTGGGCAATCACCTCAGAAAGAACTGATCAAAGAGGGGTGCCTGGATGGCTCAGTCGGTTAAGCATCTGACTTCAGCTCAGGTCATGATCTCATGGTTCGTGAGTTTGAGCCCTGCATCAGGCTCTGAGCTGACAGTGCAGAGCCTGCTTGAGATTCTCTTTCTCTCCCTCTCTGCCCCTGTCCTGCTCTCTCTCTCTCTAAAAATAAATAAATATACTTTTAAAAAACAAAAAAACAAACAAAAAAAGAAATGATCGAGGAGACTGGAATTGGAGGACCAAATGGACTAGCTGAACTCTCAGATCACTTCCAAATTTAGAAATTCCAAAAAATCCAAAGAGATAGGTTTTTGTTACTGTAAATATAATGACGGTAAAATTAATAATTCATTTTTCATCTCTTGTGCTTTGTAGTTTGGAACATGCCATCATATTGTCAAAACAATTCTGTGGGGAAAGTAGAACAGATATTTGTCTGCATTGTATGCCAGGAACTAAGGCTCAGAGAGCTGAGTGAGTGACCTGGACACACAGTTAAGTCTGAGAATTAAGATTCTTCTAAGACACCCCTTTCAACATTGTCTTGTTGCTGCTAGATCTGATCATGAGGACAGAGTTCATGACCCTCTAGATGTAGGTGGAGAAAGGAAGAGCCCGTTTCAGAAAGGTCAGCCAGGAGTCAGTGTCTAGAGGGTTCCGGTCATGCCTCTTTCTTATCTAGAGGGGTATATCCATGAGCACCCTCCACAGGCCCACAGGGATTCTTGTCCAACCCTGCTCTTTTCGAAGGTCTTGCTTAGACTCTTCCTTGAGGCATCACAAGACCTGGACTTCCTTGGGATACAGCGTGATTCAAGCCAGGGAAATCCAGAGAGCAACATTTTCTTTGTCCTGTCCTTGCTTTTGAGGACAGGAGCTCCCAAACTCTTGCAGAATTCATTCTTGCAGCCTCACTCTAGACTAGATAGAAACATGCCCAGAGATTCCCCCCCTCACTCTCCCTTCCCTCTACCCTACATTCCCTGCAGCTCACCGCAGGGCTGGGTGAGGGCACGCAGGAAAGGGACTAACTCAACCTCTTTCCTCCGCCCTTCTGACAGCCTCACCCCTAGCTGAGTCCCCCCCGCCACCCCAGCGGAGTCCTTCCTTTCTGAGGTGGAGGACTCAGCACACACCCACCTCTTCCCTGCCTGTCCCCACTGACCCAGGACACTTTGAAGCTAGGATCCTGTGACTCCTTCAGGACACTCGTTCTCAGGTAATTTTTCAGCTCCCTATCAGCACTTAACAGCCCTGACTTCCCTGACTGAAGGAAGACTAATTAAAATGACAAACCTCGCATTGATTTATTACCACACGGGTGGAAACAATAAACAACCATGACAGCGCTATGTGTTTGGCTCGCTCTCACCCCTCCCTGCATCACCCTGCTTGGGGACTCAGGCAGTAGGGACATGGTGACTACCACTGAGCCTTCCTTGTGCTTCCTCCCCATCCAGGTCTCTTTACCTCCCCACATGCTCTCTACACCCTCCACCACCCCCCCACACAAGAAGGTAGGGTCCCCAGCAAAGGGGCAACAAGTTCAGTTCAACGAAGGGCTTTCTCACCCCTCCTCTCACCTAGTCCCAATGACAACTTGGGGCAGGGGGCACTTGCCATCATCTGCCCAGATGAGAAAACCAAAGTCCCAGGAGACTAATGATTAACGCAAGGTCACAGAGCTGCTAGATAGATTATTAATTAAGCTCTGACACTTGCAAGGGCCACCATTCTTTGCAATCCAAGAGCAATCTTTTGGGGGGGGGGGAATTACTTGAGCTATAGCTATCTAGCAAACATTTATTGAAACTTAACTAAATGCAAAATGCTTCTTCCAGGGCTGGGAGATGATTGAAATGATAAAAGTGGGCCCCTGCTTCAAGGAGGGAGTGAGGACAGTCAGGGAGTAAAGGGTGACAGATACGACACCCACATGCCGTGGCACCTGCAAGTCCCACACAGAGGAACCACAAAGCAGCCATGCCCAGTGCACCTAAGGGGGTTCGCGTCGTTTTATATCATTCTTTCATTTATTTCTTTAGACTCTCTCTGAACCTCACATTCTCTACTGCTTCCATTTCTTCATTTCTTTTCATAGCAAAATCCTTGCAGTACAATATGCACCTTATTTTTTTATAAGTGCACTTAGATTATACATGTCAGATCTCAGCTCAAAAGTCCTCTACACAAACTGTGGCTAACTACTCTAATATCCCTCCTTCTGCACCCCACATTCTCCTACACTGTTGACCATTTTATTTTCTTTAGAGTACTCAGCCCTCTCTGAAATTATCTTATTGGTCTGTTTGTCAATAAATTGCCTGCCTCCCTTTCCACAAGTACTGGTTTTGGTTATTGTTGTAAACTTAGGATCTACAACAGCAGCCGGAATGTAGAAGATGAAGAAATATTTGTTGAGTGGATGAGGGGCCAAATGTCTTCCCTGTGTGCACCAGTAAATCACTTTCCACAGTCTTTTCCATATTAATTTATCCAAACTCATCAGAGAATTCTAGCATGAATTCTACATCAGTTATATGGCATTGTTTATAGATTACTGATAATACGTGTAAGTTATCAAACATGGGGTAAGGCACGCGGCAGGCATAAAACAAAAGCTAGCTATTACATGATAATCACTTCAGGGGCACACAATATTTCTGTCTTCCAGAGACCTTGGTGCTCTTCTGATCACTAAAAGATAATTGGCAAAGGGAATTAAACTGCATATTGATGACAAGACATTAAACTCGGTGTTGAGGTCAGAGATCCAAATAATGACAATGCTTTATTCTCTGTGTTAACAATCTATGTGGGTTCAAACCATAGGAAAGCTAAATGACAATAAGAGTTGAATAATTCAAGAAACACTTGCTTACTTGTTCTATAACTGTTATAATCAATACTGATAAAACACTCATTATATAAAGGGATTTTATGTGCAGGGTCTTTTTTCTTTCTCACGCCACCCTAGGCCTTTGGATGGGTCACAATGATAAGAAAATGGAGGAATCTGCCCTCGAGCCCAAATCCATATGCCATGAAAGCTCATTCTTCTAGAACCTATGTGATGCTGGTATGATAAGACGCTCACCTGTATGAACTTGATAATATTGAACAAACCATGTAAGATATGGTGCTAATTTTTCAACTTCAGAGGCAGTGGGCTTTGAGTCAGTTTGTGCCGTCTTGTTGGGAACACCAAACACTGAGGCAGGAAGGCAATTCCATGGGCATAGTTCCGGGACATGTTTAGAGGGAAGCGGGAGAAGTCTGTACGGTGTCCTACTGTGGAATGAACTACAGCTGTGTCGGTAGATGATGTAGAGAAATGAGATGGCCCACCGCACACGCACTCAAGTGGGTAAGATCAGAAAGATTGACAAGACCAAGTATGGGCCAGGATGCAGAGAAACTGGACACTCACACCTGGCTCGTAGGAATGTAGACGGTACAACCACTTTTGAAAACAGGCAGTTTTTAAAAATTTACATGTGCACTTAGTGTAGGACCCAGCAATTCTACTTCTAGACGTCTACCAAGAGAAGTGAAAACATATAGTCACATTAAGACATGTATACGAGGGTCCACAAACAGCACTGTTTACGGCAGTCAAAACCTGGAAAGAACCCAAAAGTCCATTGACTGAAACGGGTAAACAAATGTGTTTATCCATACAACACTGTATTATTCCACAAGAAACAGGGAACAAAGTGATGTCACAAGCTGAGTCATGGATGAGCCTCAAAATATGATCCCGAGTGAAAGAAGTCAGATGTAAAAGACTGAATATTGTATGATTCTGTTTACATGAAACACCCAGAAAAGGCTATCCATACGGCAGAAAGTAGATCAATGGTTGCCAGAGACTATGTGAGTAAGGATTGGGCTGACTAATATTAGCGCAAGGGAACTTGGAAATCTTCTAAACCTGTCTTATTCTGATTGTTACACTAAAACATAATATCACTAAAACTCATCACACCATATATCTAAAATGGTAGATTGCATGGTTTAAAAATAATACTTCAGTAGAGCTATTTTATCTATGTATCTAGCTATGTATCTATCTCTCATCTATCTATCTATCTATCTATCTATCATCTATCTATCATCTATCTATCCATTCATCCATTTATTATTTAGTTTTTTTAGTTTTCTTTAAAATTCCAGTATAATTAACATGCAGTGTATATTAGTTTCAACAATATTATACATTACTCAGTGCTCATCATGATAAAGGTATACTCTTAGTCCCTCTCACTTATTTCTCTCATCCCCCCCATCTCCATCCTCTCTGTTAATTATCTGTTGGCTATAGTTAAGAATCTGCTTTTTTGGTATGTCTCTTTTTTTCCTTTTCTCTTTTGTTTTGTTTCTTAAATTCCACTTATGAATGAAATCATGTGGTATTTGTCCTTCTCTGACTGATTTATTTCACTTAGCATCATACCCTCTGGATCCATCCATGTTGTTGCAAATGGTAAGATCTCATTCTTTTTATGGCTGAGTAATATTCCATTGTATGTATATATACCATGTCTTCTGTATCCATTTTCCTGTCAATGGACACTTGGGTTGCTTCCATAATTTGGGCTACTGTAAATAATGCTTCAATAAACAGAGGGGTGCATGTATGCTTTTGAATTAGTGTTTTTGTATTCTTTGAGTAAATACCAGTAGTGGAATTATAGGATCATATGGTAATTCTACTTTTAATTTTTAAAAGTTTTTAAATGTTTATTTATTTTTTAGAGAGATAGACTGTGAGTAGGAGAGGGGCATAGAGAGAGAGGGAGACACAGAATGTGAAGCAGGCTTCAGGTTCCGAGCTGTCAGCACAGAGCTCTAAGTGGGGCTTGAACCCACAAGCCGTGAGATCATGATCTGAGCCAAAGATGGACCCTTAACTGACTGAACCAACCAAGTGCCCCTCTATTTTTTCTTTTTTTGAGAAAACTCCATACTATTTTCCACAGTGGCTGTACCAACTTGCATTCCCACCAACAGTGGAGGAGCATTCCTTTTCCTCCACATCCTCACCAACATGTGCTAGTTGTTGTGTTTTTGATTTTAGCTATTTTGACAGGTGTGAGATGATATCTCATTGTGGTTTTGATTAATATTTCCCGGAAGGTTAGTGATGTTGAGCATATCTTCTTGTGTCTGTTGGCCATTTGTATGTCTTCTCTGGAAAAATATCTGTTTATGTCTTCTGCCAATTTTTAATTGGATTACTTGTATTTTTGGTGTTGAGTTGTGTAAATTCTTTATATATTTTGGGTATTACATTTCATTGGATATGTTTATGTCATTTGTATATACCTTCTCCCAGTCATTAGGTTGCCTTTTAGTTTCATTGATTGTTTACTTTACTATGCAGAAGCTCTTTATTTTGATGTCCCAATAGTTTATTTTTGCTTTTATTTCTCTTGCCTCAGGAGACATATCTAGAAAGATAATGTCAGAGAAATTACTGGCTGTGCTCTCTTCCAGGATTTTTATGGATTCAGTCTCACATTCAGGTCCCTAATCCATTTTGAGTTATTTTTGTCTGTGGTGAAAGAAAGTGGTCCAATTGCATTCTTTTGATGTAGCTGGCCAGTTCTCCCAAAACCATTTGTTGAGAGACTGTCTTTTTCCCATTTCATTTTCTTGCCTCCTTTGTTAGAGATTAATTGACCATATAATTATAGGTTTGTTTCTGGGCTCTCTGTTCTACTCTACTAATCCCTAAGTCTATTTTTGTCATGGTATCATACTGTTTTTATTATTACAGCTTTGCAGTGTATCTTGAAATCTGGAATTGTGATACCTCCAGGTTTTTTTCAAGATTGCTTTAGCTCTTCAGGTCTTTTGTGGTTCCATATAAATTTTAGAATTATTTGTTCTAGTTCTGTGTAAAATGTTGTTGGTATTTTGATAGGGATTACATTAAATATTTCAATTGCTTTGGATAATATGGAAATTTTAACAATATTTGTTCTTCAAATCCATGAGCATGGAACATCTTTCTATTTTTTTTGTGTGTCATCTTCAATTCTTTTCATCAGTATTTTATAATTTGCAGAGTTCAGCCTTTTCACCTCCTTGATTAAGTTTATTCTTAGATATTTTATTATTTTGGGTACAATTGTAAATGGAGTTTTCTTAATTTCTCTTTCTGTTGCTTATTATAAGTGTATAGAAATGCAATGGATTTCTGTATATTGATTTTGTATCCTGTGACCTTACCAAATTCATTTATAAGTTCTAGTGGGTTTTTTGTTTGTTTTGTTGTTTTTTGTAGAGTCTTTAGGGTTTTTTACACATATTATCGTGTCATCTGCAAATAATGAAAGTTTCACTTCTTCCTTACCAATTTGGATGTTTTTCCATTTCTTTTTCTTGTCTGATTTCTGTGGCTAAGACTTTCAATACTATGTTGAATAAAAGTAGTAGAGTAGGCATTCTTGTCTGGTTCCTGATCTTAGGGGAAAACCTCAATTTTTCCCCACTAAGATGTCCACTATGTTTTTCATATACAGCCTTTATTATGTTGAGGCATGGTCCCTCTAAACCTACTTGATTGAGGGTTTTTTTCATGAGTGGACATTGTACTTTGTCAAAAATTTTTTCTACACCTATTGCAATGATGATATGGTTTTTATCCTTTCTCTTATTCTTATTGATGTGATATATAATGGCAATTGATTTGTGAATATTGAACCACCTTTGCATCCCAGGAATAAATCCCACTTGATTGTAATGAATGCTTTTTTGAATGTATTGTTGGGTTTGGTTTGCTAATATTTTGTTGAGGAATTTTGCATCTGTGCTCATCAGGTATATTGGCCTATGTTTTTT
>PISW01012943.1:0-29141 GCA_004023785.1 Mungos mungo | reverse complement strand
TTTTTTTTTTCTTATCTGTTCTGTACCAGCCTAGACCAAAGCCCTCACCTTGCTCATAGGATTGATGCAACTGCAGCCTATGTGAATACTGTATCCATCTTGCTGTATTCCAATCCATTTTTCATGATGCAGTCAGAGTGATCTATTTCAAAATGCAAATTCGATCACATGAACATATTTGGAAAGATTTAATTGGCTCCCATGACATTTCACTGTGGTTTCACATTCTCAATGTGAGCTGTGAACCCATGAATCATTTGGGTCCTGCATGGCCCTTCCAGGCTCATGCATTCCACACACTTGGGTTTGACTCAGTACCAACCACTCTGCCCCTCCAGTCCTTAGCTGCAATATGTTCTTTCTAGCTACAGGAGAATTTTAGTTGTTGCTTATTCTTTTTGGAAGAGTTTCTCCCTTATGTCCACTCTCTGCCCATTTTTACTTAGTCTACTCCTCCTACATATTCTTTATTATCTCAGTCTGACTATCAGATTTCAAAAAAAAAGAAAATCTCTGTGCCCACTGCCTTCTTGCCCATCCCAAGTACAAAATTCCAATCCCTTTAGTTCATTTCTTCATAACTCCATGTACTTTCCTTTTGTTGCTTTTATGCCATTGGCATATTTCTTTCAAACCCCTGATGAATGAGTTCTGGCTTGGGGATACATTTCAATCAACCTTCTAGTCTGGTGGTTTCCCAATAGAGAAACAACTGTTATTTTAGTTGAGACCATTCTTCATCATATGGTACTATTTTGTGTGATGTAGGAATTTTAACATTCTTGGTCTTCACCCACAAAATCCCAACAGCACCTTTCCTCTAACCATTTCTAAATAGTCCCAAACATGTCCATGTGCTTGTGAAGAGTAATTATGCTGCCTCTTGGGAACTACCATTTAAATCACATTAGCATCTACTTCTGCCTTGTAGAGGAGCAGGAAAAGAAATGAACACAGACATAATGTCTAGGATTGGCCTAGCAATTACCTGTTAAAGCATATATGAAGTCTTTGGTATCAGTCTAGCACATAGTAAATGCTCAACAAATAGTGGCTATAAGTAATAGAAAGTGATGTTGAAAGCCTGAACTAAGGAAGTGAGGTGAAGTTGGAAAAAAGGAAAAAGATTCAAGAATCTATGTACAAGGTGAACTGGATTTGTCTTGGTAACATTGTTTGAAGTCAGAAAAGAAAATATTGTTTTGTAATGTATGCTTGGACAATGGGTACCATTAACTGAGATATAGAATATATCAAGAAGGATAAGCTTTCAAAGGGGAGGGTCACCAGCAATAGCCCTGCTAGGGATTTACCCAAGGGATACAGAAGTGCTGATGCATAGGAGCACATGTACCCCAATGTTCATAGCAGCACTGTCAACAATAGCCAAAACATGGAAAGAGCCAAAATGTCCATCACCTGATGAGTGGATCAAGAAGATGTGGTATACATACACAATGGAGTATTACATGGCAATGAGAAAGAATGAAATCTGGCCATTTGTAGGAAAGTGGATGGACCTTGAGGGTATCATGCTAAGCGAAATAAATCAGGCAGAGAAAGACAGATACCATATGTTTGCACTCATAGGTCTAACAGTAGAACAGGAGAAACCTAATGGAGGACCAGGGGGAGGGGAAGAGGGAAAGAGAGTTGGGGAGAGAGAGGGACACAAAATTTGAGAGACTATTGAATACTGAAAACAAACTGAGGGCTGAAGGGGAGGGGGGAAAAGAGGTGGAGTTGGTGGAGGAGGGCACTTGTGGGGAAGAGCACTGGGTGTTGTATGGAAACTAATTTGACAATTAACTACTTAAAAAATAAAACTGATATAGAAATCAAAATTAAAAAGGGGGAGGGTCACTAATTTGGTATCGGGTACCTGGATTTGATATGTCTCTGGGGTGAATTGCAAGATATATGCAGTAGCAGTTGGGCATTAGGAATTGGTAGTTTTGGTATTGATGTTGTAGGAGGTGAAAGTGGAAACTACAGAAGTGATGGGAACTGTCCAACAAGAGGGTGGTGGGAAGCCCTGGGGAATAACCCCTAAAAATTAAGCTAAGGATGAACAGAAGGGAAGAAGACCTTTAGGGGAAACTGAGAAAGAGAAGGAGGACCTTAAATTACATGTGTCTTAAAATCCAAGGGAGGAGTGTATTTTAATAGTAAGGGACCTGTCATCAGAGTTCAAGGCCATGGAGAAGTTTATGACACATCCTGAGAGTATATAGCTCAAAGTTGCAATTTACTAATCATTTAGAATTCTATATTTGTGTTTGTCTATAGAATGGACTACTTTTTTCTGCCCAGCAGAATTTTTCTCTCTCGATACAAATGAAAGACTTTGGAAGACTGTGGTTCCTCTACTTCACATAGTTCTGATGGATCTGTTTACCTCAGGATCACACTTCTTTCTTCTTGAGAGGCATAGGACCCTCCCTTGGCCATTCTCCAACTTAATACGCTATGTTTTTAGTCACAGAGTTTATTGTCAGGAATCAACATGTCTATTAAGCTAAGGTAATCAGAGTTTTATTCTGAAATTTTTATAAGGACCTTGTGGAAGAGGGCTTTCTTCAGTGGTCTCCAGCTAAAATGATGTAAGCTTGGAGTTTTTGACAGTCCTGTCCACCTTCCATGGCCCCACCACTCCCACCACCAACTGGAGAAAACCTGCTTACAGTAGGAGAAATGACACCAGCAAGAGAAGGAGAAGCAGAGAGAGATGGTCTCTGGACAGGTGATGACAAGAGAACAATTGGCATAGAGATGGTGAAAACAGCCGTCCTCTCAGCCTTTTGGCTACGTGAATCAATCAGTTCCTCTTTTCCTATGCTAGCTTTAGTAGGGTCTTTTTCACTTGAAACTAAAGGATACTGACTCAGAATGTCCTTTGTTTCCTCAGGAAAACTTTCTCTGACCCCCCGACCAGATCTAGATGCTCATTTACTTTTTCTTGTCTTCTGTGGACACTTTCCAAACACTGCCCCATTTCCACTTCGTTCAGAAAGTGGATTCCTCACATTGAGGGTCTTTGAGCTTCCTGCCTATGGATTTATGTGTCCACCTCAACCCCGTTGCATTTACCTCCATTGTCACACCTCTTGAGAAAACCTCTATGCCAACTTCCTCTTCCTATTCATCCCCACTCAAACTTTCTGCACCTGGACACCACCGCTGCTGCCTGCTGTCCCCTCACGCCTGTGCCCCACACCAACACACCTACAAGAAGCTTCATATGTCCAGCTCAGGGCTCCTTCTCTATTAACCATAACATTCCTACTTCAGTCTAACAGCTTCTACTGTAATTAAGGCAGATATGTTTCTCTCAATTTTATATGAAGCAAACTAAGCTGTGGAAATTATTTGACTTATGAAATATTATGCAGAATTTTTAACAGACCAAGGCTCTTTTCTCTCTTTTTTTTTTCTAATTTTTACTCAATTTGCCATCTTTCTTTTTCTGTTCCTTTAATTATATTTACACAGAACCTACAATTAGCTTATTGCAATAGGAGGCCCATAGATAATATAAGAATTATATCCTCAATTCTTGCTTTTAAGAATCTTCTGCTGTCATTAATGTAACAAAGCTAAGATGACATGTAATAACAATAAACAATATTACATGATTTTCTTTTGTAGCACAAATATCCAGCTATCAATTGATTGATCAGTTGATCAATAGACATAGCACTGGCTAATAATGAGGATTGTATCAGTCATGGAAGGCTCCCTGGAGGAAGTTGTGTTTAAGTAAGGGCTTTAATAAGTATCCAAGAAGGAAAGGAGATATAGAATTAAAGAGAACAACATTTTGCTGACTGTCCTGACTGGACCAACCAGAATCCCTTCATCAAGTTGAGGAAATTCCCCTTGTATTCTTAACTTAAGAGTTTTTAATAGTTTTTTGGTTGTTTTTTATTTATTTTTGAGAGACAGAGAGAGACAGTCAGAGCAGGGGAAGGTCAGAGAGAGAGGGAGACACAGAATCTGAAGCAGGCTCCAGGCTCTGAGCTAGCTGTCAGCACAGAGCCTGATGCGGGGCTTGAACCCACTAACCGTGAGATCATGACCTGAGCCAAAGCCAGATGCTTAACTGACTGAGCCACCCAGGCGCCTCAAAGAGTTTTTAACAAAATGAGAGTTGGATTTTGTTAAATAGTTTTTCTGTGTCAGTTGATGACATGATATGACTTTTCTTCTTTAGCTTGTTAATATGGTAGATTACGTTGATTTATTGTCAAAGGTTGAACCCTTGTATACCTGGGGAAAAATCCACTTAGACCAGTTATAGTTCT
Organism: Mungos mungo; assembly: GCA_004023785.1. Classification (NCBI taxonomy): domain Eukaryota; kingdom Metazoa; phylum Chordata; class Mammalia; order Carnivora; family Herpestidae; genus Mungos; species Mungos mungo. Next base: position 24,837 of record PISW01012943.1, on the reverse strand, counting down.
TTTTATACATTGATGGATTCATTTGCTAATATTTTGTTAAAAAATTTGGGGTCTAAGTTCATTAGAGATATTCATCTGTAGTTTCCCTTCTTAGGGAAGTTTTGATTTTTTAGGCTTTTGGTATGAGGGTATGTTGGACTTATGAATAGAATTGGAAAACACTTTGTCATTTTTCTGGATGTGATTTTGTGAAAAATTTCTTTAAATATTTGGTAGAATTTTCCATTTAAACTTAAATATTTGGATATTTCTATTTCTGGAGACTTTAATTATGAATATAATTTCCTTAATAGTTATAAGACTATTCAGATTATTTATGTCATCTTGGTTTTTGAGGAATTCATTTATTTCTCATAAGTTTTCAAGTTTATGAGCATAAAGCTGTGTGCAGTGTTCCTTCATTATCTTTATTGCTACAGGATCTGTGGTGCTATCTCTTTTCATTCTTAATAGTGCCTTCTCTTTGTTTTACTGTATCTTCAGTGGTTTATCAATTTTATTATTTTTTAAGAACAGATGAACTCTTGTTTTATTGACTTTCTCTTTGCTTACCAAGTTTCAATTTTATCCATTTATATTCATATTTTCAACTAAGAAAAATTATCTCATTTCAAATAAGATAGTTTTCAAAAAAGATGAAAATTTTTATCTTTGTTTGATCTGGATTTATTTTACTTTTCTTTCCCTCATTTTCTTTAAGATAAAAACTTACTGTTTATTTGAGGCTACATCAATTGGCTTCTCCATATTTGGCCGACCTTGCATCCTGTGACAAATCTCATTTGCTTACACTGTCTTTATTATCTATTGCTAAATTCCATTTGCTAATAATTTGCTAGGAATTTTTTAGGTATATGGTCATAAGTGTTTTGATCTCCACTTTTCATTTCTTGTGCTGTCTTTGTCTGATATTGGTATCAGTATGGTGCTGGCCTCACAAGATAAATTAGAATGTTCTTCCTCTTATGATATTTTCCTGAAAAAAATTTTATGCTTTCATGTAACTTTTTTCCTAAATATTAGGAAGATTCCACTAGTGAACTTATGTATGTCTGGATTTCTCTTTGTGGAACAGCTGGTGAATAAGAATTCAATGTCTTGAATAGATAGATACAGATCTGTTCTTTATGTGTAATGCTTCTTGACAGAGTTTTGATGGTTTGTGGCTTTCATCCTTGTAGGATGTCTTCAACTTGTATTTTGGAACTTTGTGTCATTTATGGTTTTGCTTTATCCATTTGACTATTAATTATATTTATCTTTTCAAAAATAAGTTTTGTCTTGTTTTGTTTTGTTTTGGTCTCATTTACTTCCTTTACTGTTTTTAAGTTTCTTACATTGTTAATTTCTCCTCTGATCTTCATTATTCCCCTTCTTTGGCTTGTTTGATGTTTAATTTGCTTTCCCTTTCCAAGCCTTGAGATTGAAAACTAAATAATTGACTTAGATACTTTTTCTTTTCTAATATAAGCATTTTATACCATACATTTTACTTTATGTGCTGCTTTAGTTGTACCCAAGGAATGATATGTTGTATTTTTATTTTAATTTAATATAAAATATCATATAAAGCCCAATGAGATGTCTTCTTTGATTGCTAGATTATTTATAAATGTGTTGTTTAATTTACAGATATTGGAAAATTTCTGGAATATTATTTTGTTAATTGGTTTCTAATTTAATTTTATTTTGGTTCAAGAATGTACTTTGTATGATATCAATTCTTTAAACAAATTTTTTTTTATGACTAAGGATATGATCCATCATAGTGCTCCACATGCACTTGGAAAGAATGTGTATTCTGTTATTGTTGGGTGAAGTGTCCTTGAGGTTATGTGGATAGATAATGTTGTTCAGGTACTAATTTCTTGACTCACTTCAGTATACTTGTTTTATCATTTAATTATATAGACTTACTATATATAGTTATGTTTATAACTATAATTGTGAGTGGTTCCATTTTTTCTTTTAGTTTGATCAATTTCTCTTTCAAGTATTTTGAAACTGTGCTTAAAGGTATATAAATTTACAATGGGTATGTCTTCTTGAGGAATTTACCTACTTATCATTAGGTAAAGGCTCTATTTATCTCTTATATTATTCCTTGCCCTGAACTCTACTTCTGGTAGTAATATAGTCACTCCAGATTGAAAATCAATCTTGTATATCTTTTCCTATCTTTTTGTTTATAACATATCTTTAACTGTATATTTGATATGTTGCATTACATTTACTGATTTTTGAATGTTAAGCCCGCCTTGCATACCTCTTGGTCATGGAGTGTAATTCTTTATACACACTAATAGATTCATTTGTTAATATTGTTTTGAGGACTATTGTGTCTATGTTCATAAAAAATAATATTTTGCAGTTTCCTTTTTTGTACTATTTTTAGTCTGTTGATATCAGGGCAATACTAGCCTCATAAAATAAATTGGTAATTTTCTGTCCCCTTGTATTCTCTGGAAGAGATTGCATCAAACTAGCTAGTTTGACTCTAGCTAGATCTGCCTACCTGGTCTGGAGTCATCTAGAAGGGAAAAGGGTCTCAGGCATGTAAAGAAAGAGAGTTTCTGGGCAGACTACTTGTTATGGCTGGGTTCCTCCTGCTGATTCTATCTGTTTATGTTTGTATCTCTTGAAGGAGAATGGATATCACAGGTGTAATGGGAAGTAGAGGCACTTTCTCTGGCCACTTATTGTTAATGGGGTTTCCAATTGACCTGCCTTGCTTGTGGTGTAAGGTTCCTCTGGTGTTTGGGCTTCCCTTAGGTCCCTGGGAGGAATGAGCATACTTGATTGCTTTCTGTTGCTACGCTGAGGGTCAGGAAACACAGGATGACATGTTCCACTAGATGAGGGAGGCTGAGACACCCTCCTGCTGTGCTGTTCTTCCTCCACATCTTCCTCTTCTCCCTTGGTTATTTCTTATGTTATTTCTATGGAACACAGTTGCGTTTAGGGGGCAGAAACAGAAATGAATCTGTATCATCTTGTCCTGTCACCCAATTATGCACATTTTTTGTATATTTGTAGGTCTTCCCTATCTTACTATGAATTCCTTAGCAAAGATATGGGGATTTTATTTATCTGTATGTCTCCAGGGACTTAGATTGTGCCTAGCAAGTATGTAGTAGGCACTCAATAAATGTCAAATTAATACACTGACAGTTTTGTGTTTCAATAGATAAGAAGGAAAAGAAAAGAATATTTGGTCATTAGGTTATGCTACTGGGCCATTCTTTGGGGCATATAAGAACCTGTTTGGAATACTGGAAAGGGAACAATTGAGAGCATATCTTTCCATGACTGATTCAAGTGTCTATAATCATGATACACCAGCCCTCACCAGAGCTAACAGTCGCAAGTCAAAAAAAGCTGACATAATTCACCAGACAATATACCCATGTGTTGGTCTCAGGGACTTGGCAGATTCAGACTTCATTAATTGTTCCAATTCTATTATCTACCTATTATTTTTTTAAAAAATATTATTAGTTTATTTTATTTGGGAGGGGAGGGAGATGGGGAGAGAGAGAGAGAGAGAGCAAGAGAGTGAGAGCAAGAGAATCTTAAACACGCCCCATGCTCAGCAAGGAGCCCAGCATGGGGCTCCATCCCACAATCCTGGGATCATGACCTGAACCAGAATCAAGAGTTAGATGCTCTTTATACTGAGTCAATCAAGCAACTATCAGAGATGGGAAAGTTTGAGTCTGTAAGAAGGCAGAAACAGAAGTACATTTCAGATAAAAGAAATGCAGAGTTGCACATTTAATCACATGATAATATCAAGAATGCATAAGGAAATCAAATTGTGGAAGTGATGGCATATGCCTAATAGAAATTATGAAAATATGAAGTTCTACCAAATAGTAGAATGAAGTGATTTAGGTCCAGTTTATTTCATGTCTCTTTCTTTGTATATCATTTAATTACTCAGAATGGAAAGGTAGGTACTAATGTTCATTAAACATTATGTGGATCAATGCTTCAGTGACTGGAGGAGAGAAGACACCGACTGAAGTTACTTCAGTCTTCTAGAACGAGGCTTATCATGCAGTTCTAATCACAACTGTAGCAAAAAGGACATCACATTAAAAATATCTCAAAATTTCAATATAATTAACATACAGTGTTATGTTAGTTTCAGGTGAACAACATAATGATTTGACAATTCTATACATCTCTCAGTGCTCATCAAGATAAGTGAACCTTTAATTCCCTTCACCTATTTCACCCATCCTCACACCCCCCAGGTCCCCTCTAATAACCAACCATCAGTTTGTTCTCTAAGGTTGAGTCTGCTTTTTGGTTTGTCCCTTTTTTCTTTGTTCATTTGTTTCATTTCTTAAATTCCACATATGACTGAAATCTTATGGTATGTATTTCTTTCACTTAATATTACACTCTCTAGCTCCATCCATGTGGCTGCAATTAGCAAAATTTCATTCTTTTTTATGGAAATCACATTTTGGAGTGGCTGTGGTCAAGGACTGACATTTCTCAGTTGTGATTTGCAGGCTAACACCTGCTTCATCCCATCTCTTCACTCCACTCCAAAACATGTCTTAACAGTCTGACTTGTTTGAAATGCCATTGGAGAGACATTCACTTTGGGTTAAATTATGGTTCTCTTAAGTATAATTCTTCAAAATAACCTGGAAGCAAACAACCTTAGATAAATCATCAATTAGATGTTAATTTTTTATGAGCTGGGAATGCCTCTTAAACTGTACTGTGCCCTTTTGCGTCTTCAATGTCCTTGGCTCTGGAGCACTTTTCCAGGCTTTGAGGGCAAGGCCTAGAGGGATTGAGGATATTTTTTATAGGGGGATACAAGATGGATAAGTTAGGAATGTGATACTGTGTCGAAGGAAGACAGAACTGGGTAAGAGGTTTTAGAAGGCCTGGATTGGGGGTACTGTGAAGCCAAGGGTAAATGTAAGACCATAGGGCATGGATACTATAGTGGAAATCAGCTGTAGAAGGAGGCAAGACCAAGGAAGGAGAAGTGATTATTTTGGAATTGGCTCCAATATATTAGGTTCATATCTAATCTACAATGAAAATGAGTGTTTGCTAATTTGGCACTTTAGCTACAGCCTCCAACCCACTGTTCAAGGCTGCAAGCTTCCTGACTAGTCATTATTGATTTATATATGGTTTAAGAATTTGCCTCCCAAATTTGCCTTTTGCTTAAAATATCTTCTTCTCTGTCATATCTGTATTTTATTCTTTATTTCATTCAATATTTTTGAGCACCTTCTATGTTTAAGCACTGATCTAGAAATGTAGAATGAATAACAGAAACAAAATTCCTTCCTCCTCATGCTAACATTCCAGAAAGGAAAATAAGTAAACAAATAAGTGGAGTTTATAATATGTTAGTATGTTTTATGTCAATAATATCACTTCTGCTCTAACCTTGCTTCTATGAATCAAGTAAGTGAACTGCCAGACCTCCTTCTATGCCAGGAGCCCCCAGGAAAATGATACCCACCATCTATCACACCTCGACCTTTACCTTACTCAAATGTTCAGTACCTGCTCAAGGTCTTGTTTATCTGGGAAAGAGAATTTGATGTAGGGTACTTAGCTACCCTACTGTCTTAACAGTCTGACTGTTGTGTATGTTGTGTATGTTGGACGTCCCAATGCAGGTGTTGTATGGGAGTTTTGCTGGACAGGGGAAGGTTTCCATTGTCTATCTACCTTTTAATGAGGCACAAATGTTACACACGTACAAGCGGTGATAGGTTGGGCTGGATTTCACACTCGTGGTTCTCAAAGTCTATTAACTTCTCAGAGGTTCATACTTGCCCAGCTCCATTTCCCATTTGTCAACTCAAAAGTTTCAGCCCTACAGCTTCTTTCCCCAGCTCCATGTCCCCCAAGTACTTTGCTTACTTCTGGTTCACTTCCCCATGCAAGAACTTTACTGGGCTACTGTGTTATCTCTACCTACTTGTGGCTTACCCAAATATGACATAATATTAATTTGTGTGTCAAGTACTTTCTAGGTGGAGCACCTATGACTGAGCAGGAGACACTTATTCTCTGTCCTTGTACAGTTTATACTCTAGATGAGATCTTCTCAAACTATAGCATGTGTAAGAACCCTAATGGATTCATTGAGATTAGACTCTCAGAATCTTGCAGGTGCAGATGTGTGGTTGGGCCAAGGAATGAGATTCTTAATAAGCTCCCAGGTGATATTGATGCTGTGTTTGCCTGCTGAACACATTCTAAGGGACATAAAGATGAAGGGTCAAGTATATTAGTTAGAACTCTGTATTACCAGAGATACAAATCCATTAATTAACATAAACAAAAAAATTAGTGGTTCTAGGATTTGGAAAGATCAGGAAGAATTTCCTGAGATGGAATCTTAGAGTTTGCCATCAAATATGTACATCTCTTCAGAATCTTCTTTTTGCTTCTCCCACTTCTTCTAGGTTCTGATTGACTGTGTTCTGCAGAGAAGACTTTTCAATTACCAGGTGAATATGTCCTCTGGTGACTCTGCATTTTCATCTTCTCATGTAAAGTCTCCAAAAGAGACATCCATACATCAGCCCAGGGAAAAGCTCTAATCAATGTAGTAAAGTACGTACAATCTGTAGTCCTTGTTGTTCCCAGGGCCATGGGCTATGCCAAGCATCAAAGTGGAGGGATCTAACATTAGAAATAGAAAAGAAAAGACTGTCAGATTGAAAACAGCAGTCCCACCCCACCCCTGCCCAGTTCCTTACAGTTGATGAGTGTTCTCATGGGGCAAATGAAAGGTGATTATTTATTAGACAGAAAAGTTTCATGAAGAAAGTGATACTTGAAACTGAGACCACACAGATGAGTACATGTTCGACATGTGAAGAAAAGTAAGAGTGTCCTGACTAAGACAAAGAAAGAGACTGCATGGACCCCATCTTCTAGAGGAGAAAGGGAGTGAGGAGAGAGTGAGACAGAGAATGATCGTGAGAGACAGAGACAGACAGAAGGACCAGAATGAGAGTGTAGAAGCCAGAGAGAAGAAAGGACCCTGTATGACTCAGGCAAGACCTTCCTGGACTGATCTGATTGACCACTTCAGTGCTGGCTGAGGAATTTTGATTACAGCTATACTGGAACCAGTAGGAATCATCTGGATTTACAGAGGAAGCAGATGCACTGAAGATATAGAAATGATGATTGGAGCAGAGGTGGAAGTTCTGGCTATAGTGGAGAGCTTGCTGGTTTTTCATTATGGCTACTCTTTTCATTACAATTTTCATCTGGTCACTAGTGAAATTTCAAAAACCTGATTGTGCCTAAATCCTACATCCTGGCTGTAGAGTTGCTGTAGGCTAATATATGATTATTTTTTTGCAATGTTTGCATTCCAACTGTGGCTATTATAAAAATAATTCAGTCTAACAAAAACATTGTTCACTGCACTGTAAATGGCTGCAGTTAGCTTCTTATTGGGATTCAAATCTGAATCATCATCATGGAGATGGATATGAGGGCTTGGTGGGACCTGAAAATGAGACTGATCATGAAATACCCACCATTAGTGCCAGTAGAAAGCTGGAAGGAAAACTCACTTCATGCCACATGCAAAGTCATACACCAGCCGGATTAAAGACCTAATTATGAAAAGTACATACATATATACACATGCACACAGGAAGATACATTTTCTTCTTTAATGGAAAAAAGATACAAGAGACCATCATTTTGGTTTTCTGGGGGGGAAAAAAACTTTGAAAACACAAAGTATATGTAAAAAGTTATGAATTTAATTACATTGAAATTTAAAACGTTAATTAACAAATGTACTAACTGAATAGACACACATACACAACTACACACACATATATTTTGGGCTTAGATGTAAACGTTTGAATAAATATTTCTTGGCTCAGCATAAGTCATCATATCAGTCAATTCAAGGACCCACTTATTCATTTCTTTATTTATTTTTTGCTTATTTTCTATCCTTTATCTTCATTCTGTACTCATATCCCCTCTCTCCTGTCTTCATAAACACCATTCTAAAATATAGGTGGATAGATTTTTGTTTAACTCACTGTCCATGATTTTGTATGGTTTTGTATAAATTCTAAAAACTTTGTTTAAATGCTATTATACATTTTAGATTCATTTTTGTTTTTACTTTTGTTTTTCCTTTCAGGTATGTAGCCTTCAGTTCCATCCATGTTTCTCTGTGTATAATTAACCTTTTTGTATTCAATATATTCCATTGTGACCTGCATCCCATCTTATTAATTCCACTAAATTCACATTATGAAGTTCAGTGAATAACAAAAGCAGGAAAAGAACATTTAAAAAATGTACTCCTAGACCCATCATGTTGAAACTGCAGAACACCAAAGAAAGTAAAAATTTAAAAGCAGCCACAGACAAAAAGATTGATCAACCACAGAAGAACATTACTTAGCATGACCTGATTTATTAAAAACAACTAGTAAAGCCAGAGTACAGTGAAATATTATCTCTAATGTGCTGAAATTACATAAATCTTTCCCCAGAATACTATTCTCTCAACAGTTTTCAAGAATGAGGATGAAAGAAGATAATTTGGGGGGGGGGAGGGAATCTTTACTATCAACAGATTTTTTTTATAAGTAAATTCTAAATGACAATATATTAGGTAGAAATAAATAATCCCAGGTAAAAGCTGGAATTTGAAGTGCGTTATGGAAATTTATATTAGTATCTTTTTAATATACATTAACATGTCATTAATATATACTCTAAGCATTTATGGATGCATTAAGAACAGTAATGCCTGATTTGTGTGTGGTGGGTGGGGGAACGTGACAAAGCAGAAGTAACAAAACAAAACAAAACAAAAAATAAAACCCAAAAACCAAACACCAAAAACCAAAACACAACCCCGGAAATCACTATAACTTTAGGTGAAAAAAATAATGGAAGTTAAAAAATTTCATGGTTCTTTTGGGAAAGAATAAGAACTTCGATTAACTTTATACTGTATTATATATGTATTTTTAAAACCTTAGTCTCTCTGCTAAAAGAATAAGAACATGTAACTTCCAAACCAGTAGGAGAAATAAAAAAATAATCAGAATACCAGCTGTTTCTCTATATTTATGGGTCTCTTCCTGTTTTTATTTTGTTTTGTTTCACTTTTTAGATTCCACATCTAAGTGAAATTGTATAATATTTGTCTTTCCCTAACTTAGGTCACTTAGATACCCTCTAGAATGGAGGGAATGAAATAGGTGAAGGAAATTAAAAGGTACAAGCTTTCAGTTATGAAATAAGTACTGTATAGGGAATGTCATCATTAATGTTGCAATAAGATTGTACTGTGACAGGGGACTACACTTATTTTTTTTAATGTTTTTATTTATTTTTGAGAGAGAGAGAGAGACAGCATGAGCACGAGAGGGTCAGAGAGAGAGAGAGAGAAAGACACAGAATCTGAAGCAGGCTACAGGCTCTAAGCTAGCTGTCAGCACAGAGCTGGACACGGGGCTCAAGCCCACGAACCATGAGATCATGACCTGAACCAAAGTCGGTCGTTCAACCGACTGTCACCCAGGCACCTCATGGACTACACTTCTGTTGAGCACTGAGTAATGCTGGGACTTGTCCAGTCATTGTATTGTATACCTGCAACTGATAGAACATTATACGTCAACCCCATTCAATAATTAAAGAAAAAGAGAGTGAGAATAATGTTAAAAAATGAAGCTTATAACAATTCTAAAAAGAGAATATGTGTACCGAGAGGGAGAGGAAAGATGGAGGAGAAGTAAGGAGCCCCATTACCTTCATCTGACCACAATTATCAAACTCAGAAGAATTAAAAGCCAAGCTTTCTGATCTCCAAGAACGGAGGTGTGCTCACAGACCTCCTCTCGACAGCAGTCTCACGGTTGCCTGAATGAGTGCGAGCTGGGACCAGAGACTTTGGGGGAGGGGGCGCCGGCCCAAAGCAGAGATGGGAGACAAAGTGCCCAGAGCCTTGGCGCTGGGAACTCAGAGAGCCCTGTGTCCACAGGCACACAGTTCTGGGGACAGCCGCGTGGGAGGGGCGGCTGTGAGTCCAGAGGCAGACAGATCTGTGGGGAGCCACAAGCATGGCATGGCTGAGTGTCCAGAGGTGTACAGACCTTCTGAGCCGTGGGCGGCACCACTGGGCAAGGCAATGGAGAGACCAGGGGAAGAGAAGTAGAGACTGAATCACTCATAGCATGATCTCTGGAGAGGGGAGACCTTGCCCTGGACTGAGAGCCGCTGAGCACAGAGAGAGAAATCCGTCCCCCTCAGCAGGGTTGTTCTCCCTTGGGCCCAGCAGCTCCCCAACTTCAGGCTGAGCCAGGGGAAACACTGACTTCACAATCACCCTACTCAAGGGGCAAGGACTTAGAAACCAGGCAGAACTTAAAAAACAGAAACAATTAGACCCGCCCAAGGCACAAGGAAATTGGAGAGAGGCTGGCAACGCACGGTCTGAGCGAAGCTTGGGGTGCCCTTATTCTTCTTCTCCCCGCATCCACTAAGGTGGGGCCTCAGAGAGCAGCCCCTGAGACCCGATCTACATACACCAAGCCACACTCATCCACCCTGGAGAGCAGCTGTGTTTTTGCTTATTACTTTTAATTGTTTTTCTTCTTAATATTTTTACTTTTTAATTTTTTCCCTTGTTTTCTCTTTTCTATTTCCTATTTCCTTCTTTTCTCCCTTTCCCCCTGGAGTCTGGGAGACACCAACAAACATTTAGGCTTAGATCAACTCTTACCATCCAGATAGTTTTTCCTTTATCTCATTCTTATCTCCCCACTCTGCAGGTTTTAAGCTCTCAGACAGTCCTTTATCTCTGGCTGTTGCCTTCCCCACCCTCCCTGCCTGCTTTTTTATTCTTTTTTTTCCCCCCCTCTCTTTTCTTTCCTTTTCCTTTTTTTCTTTCCCCTTTTGGTTTGCTTCTTTACTTGTTCGGTCAGTACATTTGTGTGCTTGTGTTCTCTGTGTGTTTGTCTGTCTGTTTTCCTTTTCAGGGCCACCTCAAGAAACAACCCAAAGCACACATAGTGGAAAGTCCCAAATATCGCTGAGTAGGGAAATAAATTAATCAGAGGCATAACAAGAGAAACAGAGAGACACCAAAAAGAACATCTCCTGAAATGACAGACCTTAGACAGTCAAAGAGCCTCCTTCAATAGAGAAATACTAATAGGTGCACAGTGCAGAATGAGCTTTTAAAACTGACAAGAGACAGGAAGCTAGCCAAAATGATGAAACAAAAGAACTCTCCTATAAAGAACCTCTGGGAAGAAATCACAACTACAGAACTGCTCAAAACAGACATAAACCACTTAACTGAACAAGAATTTGAACAACTGTCATAAAATTAACCTCTGGGCTTGAAAAAACCATCAGAGAAGCTATTGATACACAGACTAGGGAACTTCAAAATAGCTGTGACAAGTTAAAAAAGGCTATAAATTAGGCAAATAATAAAATGGAGGCTACCACTGCACAGACTGAAGAAACAGAGAGTAGAATAGGTGAATTAGAAGACACAGTTATAACAAAAGAGGAAGTTGAGAAAAAGAGAGAGAAATTGATAAAGGAGCATGAAAAAAGCATCAGAGACCTGAGAGATACAATCAAACAGAACAATGTCCATACCATAGGAGTTCCTGAATAGGAAGATAAAGACAGAGGACCTGAAGGGGTGCTGGACCAAATTATACACGAAAAATTTTCCAATCTGCGGAAAGAGAAAGACACTAAAATTCAAGAGACATATTGAACTCCCCTAAGACATAACATAAACCGACCTTCGGCACAACATATCATAGTGAAACTAGCAAAATATAAAGATAACGAGAGAATTCTGAAAGCAGCTAGGGATAAAAGGGCCTTAACACACAAAGGGAAACCTATCAAAGTGGTTACAGACCTATCTACTGAAACTCGGCAGGCCAGAAAGGAATGGCAGGAAATCTTCAATGTGATGAACAGGAAGAATATGCAACCAAGAATTCTTTATCCAGCGAAGCTTTCATTCAAAATAGAAGAGATAAAGGTTTTCCCAAATAAACAAAAGTTGAGAGAATTCATCACCACCAAACCAGCCCTACAAGAAATCCTAAGAGGGACTCTATGTGGGAAATGTAGCAAGGAATAAAGGTACAAGAGACATCACTACAAACATGAATTCTACAGGGAACACAATGAATCTAAACCCATAATTTTCAATAATAACACTGAATGTCAATGGACTGAATGCTCCATTCAAACGACACAGGGTAGCAGAATGAATCAAAACCCAAAACCCATCTATTTGCTGTCTATAAGAGACTCACCTTAGATTTGAAGACACCTTCAGATTGAAAGTAAGGGGATGGAGAAATATCTACCATGGTACTGGACCCTAAAAGAAAGCTGGAGTAGCTGTACTTATATCAGACAAACTGGACTTTAAAATAAAGGCAGTAACAAAAGATGAAGAAAGACATTATATAATAATTATGGGGTCTCTACATCAAGAAGAGCTAACAATTATAAATATTTATGTGCCAAATTCAGGAGCTTCCAAATACATAAGACAACTAATCAAAACAGAAGCAATCTTACTGATAAGAATTGTGCTAATTGCAGGGGGCTTTAATACCCCCTTACAATAATTGATAGGTCAACCAGACAAAAAAGTCACTAAATGTCGCGCCCCTCACCCGCCGGCAGGAAGGAAGGACGTGACACCGGGATTCCTTGCAGAGCTGTCTTTTATTCTTCTTGCTTTTTGTTGTTTTTCTCTCCTCCCCCCCTTCCCCTCCCCCGCGTGCAATATATATACCCTTTAGGGGAGACGTGGCTTTATCCCATTGGTCCAAAAGCTTTGTCACGGACTCGGAGCATGCTGCGCAGCCTCTCTTGGGTTAGTAGCTCGTGAAGGATCATAGCGGTCGGCAGGGGGATGGGAGCTAGGGCGGCTCAGGTGCTTGGGGCTTCTGCCCGGTCGCCATCTTGGGCGACCATCTCACCTCCCACAACTAAAGAAACAATGGACCTTAATGGCACACTGGAGCAGATGGAATTAATAGATATATTTAGAAATCTGCATCCTGAAGCTAGGGAATTCACTTTCTTCTCGAGTGCACATGGCACATTCTCCAAGATTGATCACATACTGGGTCATAAAATGCCCTCCATAAATACAAAAGAACTGAGATCATACCATGCACACTTTCAGATCACAATGCTATGCAACTTGAAATCAACCACAGGAAGAAGTCTGGAAAATCTTCAAAAATGTGGAGGTTAAAATCTATTCTACTAAAGAATTGATTGAGTGAACCAGGCAATTAGATACAAAATAAAAAAATATATGGAAATGAATAAAAATGAGAATACAACAATCCAAACTATCTGATATGCAGCAAAGGCAGTCCTAAGAGGAAAGTTCATTGCAATCCAGGCCTATTTCCACAAACAAACTAGAAAAAGTGCAAACTCAAACCCTAACAGAGCACCTAAGGAAACTAGAAAGGGAGCAGCAAGAACACCCCAAACCCAGCAAAAGAAGATAAATAATGAAGATCAGGGCAGAATTAAACAAGGTAGAATCCACAGAAACAATTGAACAGATCAATGAAACCAAGAATCCACAGAAACAATTGAACAGATCAATGAAACCAAGAGTTGGTTTTTTGAAAAAATAAACACAATTGATAAACCTCTAGCTAGACTCCTCAGAAAGAAAAGAGAGAACACTCAAATAGGCAAAATCATGAAGGAAAATGGATATATTACAACAGATCCCTTAGAAATACAAGCAACCATCAGAGATTACTATGAAAAATTATATGCCAACAAACTGGACAATCTAGCAGAAATGGAAAAATTCCTAAATGCACATGCACTACCAAAATTCAAAAGGGAAGAGATAGAAAATCTGAACAGACCCATAACCAGTGAAGAAATCAAGTCAGTTATCAAAAATCTCCCAATGAATAAAAGCCCAGGGCCGGATGGATTCCCAGGGGAATTCTACCAGACAATTAAAACAGAGTTAACACTGATCCTTCTCAAGTTATTCCAAAAAATAGAAATGGAAGGAAGACTTCTGGACTCATTCTACGAAGCACACATCACTTTGATTCCTAAGCCAGACAGAGACCCAACAAAAAAAGAGAACTACAGGCCAATATCCTTAATGAATACGGATGCAAAAATACTCAATAAGATAATAGCAAATCAATTTCAACAGCATATAAAAAAGAATTATCCATTATGATCAAATGAGATTTATTTCTGGGCTACAAGGCTGGTTTAATATTCACAAATTCATCAATGTGATACATCACATTAACAAAAGAAACGAAAAAAACCATATGATCCTGACCAATAGATGCGAAAAAAGTATTTGACAAAGTACAACATCCCTTCTTAATAAAAGCCCTCCAGAAAGTTGAGATAGAAGGAACTTACTTAAATATCATAAAATCCATTTAGGAAAAGCCCACAGCCAATGTTTTCCTCAATGGGGAAAAACTGAGCGCTTTCCCCCTGAAATCAAGGACACGACAGGGATGTCCACTCTCACCACTGTTGTTTAACATACTGTTGGAAGTCCTAGTAGCAGCAATCAGAAAACATAAGGAAATAAAAGGCATCAAAATCGGCAAAGAAGTCAAACTTACACTTTTCACAGATGACATGATACTCTGCATGGGAAACCTGATCGACTCCACCAGAAGCCTTCTAGAATGGGTCAATGAATTCAGCAAAGTTTCAGGGTACAAAATCAATGTACAGAAATCGGTTGCATTCTTATACACCAAAAATGAAGCAACAGAAAGAGAAATCAAGAAACAGATCACATTCACAGTTGCACAAAAAATCATAAAATACCTAGGAATAAACCTAACCAAAGATGTAAAAGACCTGTATGCTGAAAACTATAGAAGACTTATGAAGGAAATTGAAGACACAAAGAAATGGAAAAACATTTTGTGCTCATGGATCAGAAGAATAAACATTGTTAAAATGTCGTTATTATCCAAAGCAATTTACACATTCAATGCAATCCCCATCAAAGTTGCACCAGCATTCTTCTCAAAGCTAGAACAAACTATCATCAAATTCATATGGAACCACAAAAAAACCCCAATAACCAAAGTAATATTGAAAAAGAAAACAACAACAACAACAAAACCAGGAGGCATCACAATACCAGACTTTAGCCTCTACTACAAAGCTGTCATTATCAATACAGTATGGTATTGGCACAAAAACAGACACATGGACCAATGGAATAGAATAGAGAGCCCAGAACTAGACCCACAAGTGTATGGCCAACTAATCTTTGATAAAACAGGAAAGACTATCCAATGAAAAAAAGACAGCTTCTTTAATAGATGGTGTTGGGAGAGCTGGACAGCAACATGTAGAAGAATGACATTAGACCACTTTCTTACACCATTCAGAGAAATAAACTCAAAATGGATAAATGACCCGAATGTGAGACAGGAAACCATAAAAACACTAGAGGAGAAAGCTGCAATAGCCTCCTTGGCCTCAATCGCAGCAATTTCCTACTCGACACATCCCCAGAGGCAAGGGAATCAGGAACAAAAATGAACTATTGGAACCTCACCAAGATAAAAATCTTCTGCACTGCAAAGGAAACAATAAAAAAACTAACAGACAACCAACAGAATGGGAATAGATAGTGGCAAATGGCATATCAGATAAAGGGCTAGTATCCAAAATCTACAAGGAACTCACCAAACTCCATACACGAGAAAAGAACAATCCTATGAAGAAATGGGCAGAAGACCTGAACAGACACTTCTCCAAAGAGGACATCCAGAGGGCCAACAGGCACGTGAAACGATGCTCAGCGTCACTCATCATCAGGGAAACACAAATCAAAACCATACTGAGATACCACCTCACACCAGTCAGAGTGGCTAAAATGAACAAATCAAGAGACTATAGATGCTGGTGAGGGTGTGGAGAGACGGGCACCCTCCTACACTGTTGGTGGGAATGTAAACTAGTGCAGTTGCTCTGGAAAACAGTATGGAGGTTCCTCCAAAAACTATCAATAGAACTCCCCTATCACCCAGCAATAGCACTGCTAGAGATTTACCCAAGGGATACAGAAGTGCTGATGCATAGGAGCACATGTACCTCAATGTTCATAGCGGCACTTTCTATAATACCCAAAACATGGAAAGAGCTTAAATGTCCATCACCTGATGAATAGATCAAGAAGATGTGGTATATATACACAATGGAGTATTACATTGTATTGTATTGGAGTATTGGAGTATTGGAAACGGAGTATTTCATTCATCAAGAATGAAATCTGGCCATTTGTAGGAAAGTGGATGGACCTTGAGGGTGTCATGCTAAGTGAAATAAGTCAGGCAAAGGACAGATACCATATATTTGCACCCATAGGTCTAACAGGAGAAACCTAACTGAGGACCATAGGGAGGGGAAGGGGGAAAGAGAGTTGGGGGAGTGAGGGACACAAATCATGAGAGACTATTGAATACTGAAAACGAATGGAGGACTGAAGGAGGAGGGGAAGGAGGAAAAAGGGTGATGATCATGGAGGGGGGCACTTATGGGGAGAAGCACTGGGTGTTATGTGGAAACCAATTTGACAATAAACTATTATAAATTAAAAAAAGAGAGAGAGAGAATATGTGTAGAGAAAAGTCTCTAAACCAAGTGGACTTAAAGCACTTAGTGGGATGTTAGAGATAAACACAAGTATATTCGTAAACGTGGAAAAGTTTAAAACAAAATTTAAAAATGAAAAACAATAAAAACAAAATACAGATTTTTTAAATGTTTATTTATTTTTGAGAGAGAGAGAGACAGAGTGTGATTAGGGGAGGGTCAGAGAGAGAGGGAGACACTGAATTGGAAGCAGGCTCCTGGCTCTGAGCTGTCAGCACAGAGCCCGACATGGGGCTCAAACACACAGACCAGACAGTGAGATCATGACCTGAGCTGAAGTCAGACGCTTAACCGACTGAGTCACCCAGGTGCTCCCAAAACAAGGTTTTTGTTGTTTTTGAAAAACAAAGCAAAAAGAAGTAATAAAGAGTTAAAGAATGGAAAAGCCTATCCCCAGAAATACTAACGTGAAGAAAACTGGTGTGAGTAGACAAAATAGATTTTTAAAATTTGATAATATTAGAGAGAATAATTCCATAATAATATGTATTCAATTCATCGGGAAGCTATAACACTTTTAACCTTGATGTAGAAGAAGGATTGAGATATCAAGAGTAATAATTGGTTGAACTACAAGAAACAATTAAACAACTCACAACCTCATCGTGTAGATTTTAAAGAGAGATAGAAAAGAGGAAGAAGAGAGAGAAGAGAGGGAGAGAGAGAATAAAAAAGTGGGAAGAAACCAACGGGAAGAATTTTGAGGTTTTTGAAAAGGACAATAACCTTGGGCAAACATACATAAAATAGCTCACACAACATTGGAAAACACTCTTCTTTATAAACATGTGGAAAACAGTTTCTAAAAATTTCCATATGTTATACAAAATTTAGTAACTAAACATTTTAAAGACTGGTGTCATATGAATCGCATTCTTTATGAATAAGCAATTAAAAAAACTGGAAAAGATAAGCCACATGTTTAGAAATTTAAAAGCAAACTTCTTTTAAAAATCCTCATAGGACTTCCAACACTATGTTAAACAACAATGGTGAGAGTGGACATCCCTGTCATGTCCCTGATTCCAGGGGGAAAGCTCTCAGTTTTTCCCCATTGAGGATAACATTGGCTGTGGGCTTTTCGTAAATGGCTTTTATGATGTTTAAGTAAGTTCCTTCTATCCCAACTTTCTCGAGAGTTTTTATTAAGAAAAGATGTTGTATTTTGTCAAATGCTTTTTCAGCATCTATTGACAGGATCATATGATTTTTTTTTCTTTTGTTTTGTTGATGTGATGGTGTCATGCTAAGCGAAATAAGTCAGGCAGAGAAGGATAGATACCATATGTTTGCATTCATAGGTCTAATAGGAGAGACCCGGCAGGGGACCATGGGGAGAGGAAGGGGGAAAGAGAGTGGGGGAGAGTGAGGGACACAGATCAAGGTAGACTATTGAATACTGAAAACGAACCATGGACTGAAGGGGGAGGGGGAGGGAGGGAGGGGGTGATGGTCATGGTTGGGGGCACTTGTGGGGAGAGGCACTGGGTGTTATATGGAAACCAATTTGACAATAAACTATTATAAAAAATCCTCATACATCAAAATGAAAATTAGAGACCATTCTGAACTAAATGAAAATGAAAACTATCATCAAAACTGGTGAAAAAAAGGTTAGAAGCCCTGCTTACAAGGAATTAGAAGCTTTTCCTATGAAAAGGGAAATATTGGAAATCAAAAACTAAGACAAATAGACTCTAAAAAAATCAAAGCAAATATTAAAGGATGAGAGTTAAATTGATACAGGAAAAATAATAAGGAGAAGATTAACAAAGACAAAAACAGGTCTTTTGAAAAGACTAGAGAAAGGAAGAGATCCCTGGCAAGATTTAATAGGAAGAAAAGACTGTAGGCACAAAAGGCACTAATAGCCAAGAGAATGCAAAGAGGAACATTACTACAGATCGTATATGACAAAGAGTGTCAGAAGATAGTGCAAAAAAATCTGAAAGTTTTATTCAATAAACTCATAGGAATACAATTTATCAGAAGTTACACCAAAGTAATAGAAAATTTATTTTAAAAACGACTAAAAATGTGATGAACGAGTGAAGACCTTTCTTTCCACAAAGAAATTCTAGGACCAGAATTCTGGGATTCACTGGTAAATTCTATAAAATGTTTAAGAAAGAATGTTACCTATCTTATATAAATTCATCTGAAAAATGGAAAAGAAAAAACCCACAAAACATTTCCAGCTCATTTTATGGGTAGTAATTATGTTGATTCCCCTAACCAGGAAGAAAATTAAAGTCAACCATAGGGGTACATATGCAAGAAAAAATATCATGTAAGATACCAGCAGGTAGCTCTGACAAGCTGAATTTATCCAGAAAAGTTGGGATTATTATTAGCAAAATGATTGGTTTTAGTTTATCATGTTAACTGTTGGAGAAAACTGCATGTTGAATTCAACGAATACAGAAAAAGTGCCTCATGATATTAAAACAACAATCCTCTAACAAACTAAGAATAGAAACAACAATTTCTGAAATAGTTACCAGTCAGTAGTATCTAAACAACAACAAAAAACCTGTAGCAGACTTCTCACACAGAGAGTCGTGACACCAAGGCACTGGGAAGTAACTTTATTTGTGCCGACACTGCTCAGTTGGGTCAATACCAGAGGAACTAAGCCCCGAACGTCACGTGGTGTAGTTTTTTATACATTTTGTACATTTTATACATTTTCTTTGTCTCCCATAGATGGTAACACACAAACATGCAGTCTGATTAAGTGGTCTCACGTTACAAGGTCGTGAGGGATGTGGTCACCTTAGGTATAGCCAGGTTGAGGTTGTTTTTCCCCCCTCCTTAGGGAGGGGACCCTACCACATTATAGAACTAGCATACTTGATAGAGAAGTGTTGGAAATAGTTTCCTGATGATGAGGAACAAGATAAAGTCACAGATTATCGTATTCATTTATTTTTTTTAATGGAATTATCAGAAAGGATAGCTAGTCAAAGAAAAACAAAGCTGTAACAATTGGAAAGGAGAAATGATGGTTACTTTTATGTGTCAACTTGACAGGATTAGAGGGGTGCTTGAACATGTGGTCGCACACCTTGGGTATATGGGTTGGCAAACCAAAATCTGGTGAGTTAAGAATATGCAGCGTTCTACAGGGCCAGTGAATTGTTTTATTACGATCTGGTTTAAACTAAATCCAAATAGATGCATAATAAATTAACAAAAAAAAACAAAACAAAAAAGAATATGCAGCATTTTGGTTTTCATTTTTGTATTTGTTGAGAGAGAGAGAGAGAGAGAGAACATGAGCAAGGGAGGCCACGGAGGGAGAAGAGAGAGAATGTTAAGCAGGCTTCACTCTCAGTGCAGAGCTCAATCTTAGGACAATGAGATTATGACCTGAGTTGGAATCAATAGTCTGATGTTTAAACAACTGAGCCACTCAGGTGTCCAAGAATATGCAGAATTTGACCTAAAGAAAGAGGAGACACAAGGCACCCACATGGAGTCAGCATAGAGTATCCTCTTCAGGGAAGTGATAACCCCAGTTTATTTTTTTAATTTAAAATTTAGTTAGTTAACATACAGTGCAATATTGGTTTGAGGAATAAAACTCAATGATTCATCATTTACATACAATACACAGTGCTCATCACCTCCTTAATACCCATCACCCATCTAACCCATCCCCCATCCACCTCCCTCTCTCAACCCTAGATTTGTTCTTTATCATTAAGAATTTGTTGTGGTTGTTTCCCTCTCTTCTCTTTTTTTTCTCCCTTCCTATATGTTCATCTGTTTGCTTTCTTAAATCTTAAATTCCGCATATGACTGTTGTTTTGATCAACAGCACAGTTTGACTACACTCACACAAAGGAAGTAAGATCACAAGGTTTATTACTTACAAATCCCAGAACTCGTGTGCCATGAGCCAAGAGAAGCATAGTCCTCCCTCCCAGGACATAGGCAAGCAGGAGACAGAGAGCAGGGGGCAAGCACCTGCTACTTATAAGGTGGTTGGGGCAGTGGCCACAGCTGGTTTCTCATCGCAGTGCGTCTTGTGAGCCTGTTTGTGGATGAGAGCAACATTTGAATCAGTAGACTGAATAAAGCAGAATATCTCTTCCAATGTGAGGGGGCATCCTCCAATCAACTGAATACCTGAATAGGACACAAACCCCTGTCAGAGGGGATTTCTGCCTGAGTGAGTCCGACAGGAGCTGCTATTCTCCTGCCCCCAGGCTGAAACCCACATCATCAGCACTCTTGCTTCTCAGGCCTTCAAACTCAGGCCGGAACTACACGTTGTAGCTTCTGGATCCTCAGCTTGCTGACTACAGATCGGGACTTCTCAGCCTCCGTAATTATGTGAGCCAATTTCTTAAGATAAATCTCTCTCTCTCTCTCTGTCTTTCATCTATATATTTCTTTCTATATATTTCTATCTATATCATCTATCTATATCCTTACTCATATCTTCTCTCTCTCTCTCTCTCTTTCTCTCTGTCTATGCAATTGACCCTTAAGCTACATGGGTTTAAATTATGCAGGTCCACTTACATGCAAATTGTTTTCAATAAGTACAGTCCAGTTCTGTAAATGTATTTTATTTTCCTTATAATTTTATCAATACCATTTTCTTTTCTTAACCTGACATCATTGTATGAATAAAGTATATAATACATATAACTTACAAAATACGTGATAATTAACTATGTATGTTATTGGTAAGATCAACAGAAGGCTATTAGTAGGTTTGGGAGAGTCAAAAGTTGCTCTAACCCCCCACATTGTTCAAGGGTCAACTGTATATTTATATAAAATAAAATTTAAATTAAAAATAGTAAAGATATATTCTATTGGTTCTGATTCTCTGAAAAACTGTTTAATAAAAGAGGAAACAAAATTTTTATTTGTAGATAATAGAGAATGTAGAAATGTATATAGAAAATATGTAGAAAACAAAAATTTATTAATATGGGAATTTATCAAGTTTACTGAATTTCAAATCCATATGCAGAAATCACTTACCTTTCTATATACTAGCAAAAAAGATGTTAGAAAAATGTAATAAAAAGCATAGACGTTAATAGAGGCTGAATTGTGTTACACAAAAATATGATGAAATCTCAATTCCTGGTACTGGTGCATGTGACCTTATCTGGAAAAAAGGCCTTTCCAAATGTAACCAAGAAGAAGAATTCATTAGAATGGACTCTAATCCAATATGACTGGTGCCCTTATAAGAGAAAGAGAAGAAGAGTACTTGGGTGGCTCAGTCCATTGAGTGTCAGACTTTGGCTCAGGTCATAATCTCACAGTCTGTGGGTTTGAGTCCCACATTGGGCTCTGTGCTGACAGCTCAGAGCCTGGAGCCTGCTTCGGATTCTGTGTCTCCCTCTCTATCTGCCCCCCCCCCGCCCCCACTCATGCTCTGTCTCTCAAAAATAAATAAAAACATTAAAAAAAAAAAAAAAGAAGAGAAGAAACATAGAGACAGACACAGCGATTGGAGTGAGGTAAATGTAAGTCAAGGAAAGCAAAGGGTCTATAGGCACCATAAGAAGCTAGGAAGAGACAAGAAAGGATTATACTCAGAATCTCCCAGGAAGTATAGCCAGTATTGACATCTTATATTTAGGCTTCTATTCTCCAAGACTGTGAATAAATTAGGAAAGTACTACAGATACAATTTACACTCATCATTAAAAAGTTACTCAAAGAAATCTAGAAAAAACCTATGCACAATCTCTATTCCAAAAATATTATACTAAATTAAAAGATAGTAAAGGACTCATAAATAAATGGAAAACTGGACTATCATAAAATGCCAATTCTAAATTGACTCAGACTTAGTGGAATTCCAATTCAATTTCCAATGCAGTTTTCCTTGGAACTTGCTAAGTTGATTCTAACATTTAGTAAAATGAGCAAAACAAGATACAGAGGTAGGTTTGTGATAGCTTTTAAATAAAAATGAAATAAATAAACACAAAACCTGCAAATGTCTTTCAACAGTAGAAAGAATACATGGATCGCAGTGTATTTAAACAGTGATAAAGAACAGTAACCATGAGTGGGCCACAGTCACATGCCTAATGTGAGTGAGTCTCAAAAGAAGAAAAATGATTCAAAAGCAGAGGAGGGAAGTCATACAAGACAAATAATATCAACCTCACTTATAAAATATTAGGAAACACAAAATCTGAGGCAATATATTCTCAAAGGATTCATCTACAAGTGATAGAATCAATGGGAATAAAGGGAAGGATGTCCACAAAAATCATATTTGGAGTCACATCTGAGAGTGAGGGATGAGGCCAGGCATGAGAGGGTGGGCGATGGATGCTTTGAAGTATTAGAAATGTCTGTTTCTTAAGTTGGTGTAAGGTAAACAGAAGTTCAGGTCTACTCTCTAAAATTGACATCTGTAAGATCCTTAAAATTTACATATGTAAGATCTGTCTGATCTTTTATGTATATAATATATTTTATAACTGGATAGAGGTCTCCTCCATGAGGAAACATTATGTTGAATTCACATAAACTATTGGTGTTCTCTGAACCTGGTACTTTGTAGCTAATACTCATTGGCTATAGAACTCCAGGTAAAATTTGAGCCTTCCAAGGCTGCTTATTGGTCAATATCTTCCCACCTTACTGGCTCTGTCATTTACTTTAAATCCAGGCCCCACTGTAATGATTGCTGATTACAAGAGGCCCATCGCCCACAACTTCATTATCACCCAGTTCGCAGGGGGAGCATTTGGTCCGCAATGAACTGAAAGCCAGCCAAAGCAAATTTATGACATTGCATACTGTATCGATTTTGATGGGAACAAAAGCAGAGAAGGTCAATAGGATGGCATCCAAAGTCATTACTGGGCAGAAGAGAAGACTAAATCAAAATGAGCGATTAATTTTTTTTAGCCATTTTATGCTATGTTCATGCAGCCTCAGAAATGATCCCATATTTTGGTGTCAGTGTTCTATAATAAAATGGCAATGTGACTGTGATAGAAAACTCAGATCTAGAGGCAAGAACAAAGGAATAAATTCCTTAAAAAATCCTCTATCAGAATGATTCAAAGAGTTGTATTTGAACAAATAGGCACTTTGTTTGGAAGATGCTTTGTTTCTGGTCCAAGCTGGTTTTCCTTGCCTGGATGCCCTTATTCCTCTGCCTTGTTCTCACTATGCTCACCACTGAAAAAAGTGGGAAGGAGAGAGAGAAGAGAAAGACAGAGAGAGAGTCATGAAGGGAGAGAGATGGAATGAAGGAGATAGGGAGGAGAGAGAGAGGGAAGAAGGAAGGAAGAAAGGAAGAAGGAACAAAGGAAAGAAGGAAGACAGGCAGGAATCAGAGAGGAAGAGAGAAAAATAAAGATACAGGGATAGTATAAAAATAGTACAAATAAAATAAAGGCTGATAGAATATGGTGACCTTGAATTCTTATGTTTTGTACTACTTTTCCTAGAGAAAAATATATGACTATTCAAAGAAATGCTATTTTATTTTATTTTATTATTTTATTTTATTTTAGAGAGACAGCACGTGAGTAAGGGGGAGGGAAGAGGGAGAGAGAGAGAGAATCTTAAGTAAGCTTCACATTCAGTGCAGACCCCAACTGGGGGCTCGATCCCACAACCCTGGGATCATGACCTAGGCCGAAGTCAAGAGTTGGCTACTCAACTAACTGAGACATGCAAGCACCCGTATTTTTTTTTCTAAATATATAGAAAACAACAAACATGAGAAACAAAAAATGATACTAGCTTTAATTCTAATAACATTAATAGTTGGCTGTCATCTGTTGTAAAAATAAGAAATTTGGGGCTCAGTGAGGTAGGAAAGATTAGCTTGATAGCTAATACATAGTAGGTTTTTAACTGTAAAATTTATTTATTTATTAAAATTTTTTAACATTTATTTTTTTTCCATAATATTTTATTGTCAAATTGTTTTCCATACAACACCCAGTGCTCTTCCCCTTAAGTGCCCTCCACCATCACCACTCCCTCTTTTCCCCCCTCCCCCTTCCCCTTCAACTCTCAGTTCATTTTCAGCATTCAATAGTCTCTCAAGTTTTGCATCCCTCTCTCTCCCCAACTCTCTCTCCTTCC